>JAYMSV010000172.1:0-20585 GCA_036897745.1 Erodium moschatum
AGGGGTATTCCATGGTCCCATTGCAGTGGGTGGGCCGCATCAAGGCGACGAACAGAACGACGAGCAAAGATGAGGGGAGTCGAAAGGAACGAAGGCGCTGCCATGGTGGACGTGAGGGAGGGTAGCCGAAATGAGAGTCGAAAACGAAACCCTAATCGATGGTGGATTTTTAATGAATACTCTTTGATTGATGGGGATTTAGTTACTCCAATACATATTACACCAATATTATTAATAACACTTTCTGTAATTAAAATAAATATTCATTTTCTTCAGGTTCAACATGAACTCCAGCTATTATAATTCATTAAAATCAACCGAGCAAGATTTTACGAACCAAATATATATGACATTAAGTCATTTGTGATTTTTTTTTTCTCAATTAAATGCGACATTTTACCCATCCCCAGGGACCGATTAGCACGTCATTATGTAGAGAACACTTCAACGATCACTATATGTTACGGTTCATAACATAAGGATACCACAACAACTGCTTGTTACAAACATCTTTATATCCCATCCTCAAGGGGTCACCCAAGCGGTTAAGACTCAATCTTCATGTGGAAGATCCCGAGTTTGTCTCTGAGATAATAAGTTGCATTAGTTGCAAGTGTGGTATGCACTTGTCGGACTGTTTCTGCCCATAATGTTGTGTCGCTTGTGTTTTGGTCAGGTGTATGTCTAATAAGTCCGGAGTTCATTACCTTATGCGTTTAACAAATTGCACATATATCTTTCTGTTTGATATATAACATACGACAATGTTTCTTCCAAAAAAACATACCTATATCCCTCTTCTTTTTTTATCGTGACCGGAAACATTGAGTTGAAGCAATTTTAGTTATTACAATATATTTATAAAGTCATTATCATTATTTAATAAAATTAGATTAATGGACTGCAGAATGTTGGTGGGGGCATCTTAATAGATCATGAGAAGGGTTGACTTTGAGAAATTAAGAAGATGAATCTGATTGTATATTTATAGGAAGGTAGCAAAACACGACGGTTCATGCAGCGCAACTCCGACCATGTGCAATACTTGAGTCGTGCCTCTGATTGCGGGAACTACCGGAGACCAGTCAAGCCTTTTCTAACAGTTTGACTTTTGCAAAATAATACAACTTGTACTAAGTCAATGCATATAACATTAATACTCCCAAGTAAACTACTCCAAGTAGCTACATTATATATCTCACTGACTGATAAAAGTATAAGGCATGTCACCAACTACACATACATATATGTACGGGGCAAATCAGGTGCGAACCCGTTGATAAAATGCGGGTGTGCGAACGTGCAGAAGTAGTAGACGCGGTTTGAGACGCATATTTTCAGACAAAAATTCTCAAACTTCTCAAAGTAAAAATGTTGTTTTCTCAAACTGGCGATGCTATTTCTTCAAACTGTGTGTGCGATTTTCTCAAACCAGGTTTGAGGTTCGCACGCCCGCACCATAAAGGGAGTTCGCACCTGAATGTCTCCCTATATATGTATATCCACATTCGATGAATGTATCTTCTAAATGTTCGTAAGGAGAGAAAATTGTACCGTTACTAACTAGAAAAAAGAATATATCGTCTCGAATATTATTGTCAGATTTACATGACTATAACTATCATTTTCATTAAACACTATGGAACAGATAGAAACCAAAGAGAATTCATTTACAATAAGAACTACGGAAGACATGTACCTCCTACTTATTTTAAATCTCATTTGCTTGTTTTTTTTCATACGACTAAGTACGAACGATAATTTATTATAAGTTTTTTATGACATTTTGGGATTATATAAAATAAGGAAGTGTTGAAATATGACAGTAGGGAAATTTAGATTTATTGATTGAAATATGAGTGATACAATAGTTGGTGGTCAGAAATTCAAAGTGCCAGGTTGTAAGAATAGAATTTGAGAAAGGTCAACCATTGTTCCGCTAAAGACCAATTCTACTCAATTGCTACTTGTTTTATGAAAAGGGTCAACCAACACCATATTATGAGTTGCATGTAATTAATTATAAGTTGGCAAAAATACATATCTATCATTTCTTCCCAACTTGGTTGCCTTTTCAATTGATTTCTCAAGTTCATAATTATCTAAATATGATATATAACTATGGGATAGTTAAATCCAAATGTATAAAGCATATTGGATTCATTTCTACCATTAGTAACACAAACCAACTGTAAATATCATTTGTCTGCAACCACCTTTCATTTATTCACATAAAACAACGATTCCCATATTGAAGCCGACAGTTTTTTAGTTGTTGCAGCATAGTACAATGCTCGTGAAGACAACAATACGACGTAAACAATCAAATCAAACCAATCCAACTTTGAACCTCTCCAGAATCAAATATATCTATTTAATTTCATATTGCCAAAACAACATCCTGGGTAAGAACCAATGCAAATATAGCTGAGTTTCACCATTTTTTATGATAAATACTTGTATAAGCATCATGTGCGGTTTTGTACCTGTACTTCACATAAGCATATACATAAACAGAGGATGCAGAGATTGATACTCAAGTGTTGGAGGTGGCATCCCACAGCCTAAGAAATCCGTTGCGACCACCACTGCATACCCTTTTCCTTTCCATGTCAAAGGCAACACATCGTACCTGATACCAGTTATAACAACGCAAACCATCAGCAACCAAAACGAAATCAATAGCTCAAATAACATGCAAACAGAGGTTTGGGAAAGTTGCCAGGATGCATAGAGCTTTAAGGGACAAGCAAGCTAGATTGAATTTAGTACATTTGGTAAACAAATCCACTTCGTGTATTTGCACAATGTAACATGTTCCAAAATAAATGTCATATTCGACTTTTATCAGAAAATCATCTATGCATACCAAGTGGTTATAATTTAGGGGAAATTACATGTTATCACTATTGTTTTGTAATTTGAATCATGTCACCACCGTTAGTTTGAAGTTGTATCATGCCAAACTCGTAACCGTTGAACTTGTATCACCGTACCCACGTTTTAAAAAATCAGAAAAATTGTATCCGTCCTTTTTAACAGACGTTAGGATAAATTGATACTAACCGAAAATTTACAATGGTGACTTAATACAAAAATAACGCTTACGGAGGTGCCACGATACAAGTTACAAAATAATGGTGGTGATATGTAATTTCCCCTATAATTTACTCAAACCACCTAGAGAGGGAAGTGACACTTACTTTGGGTCAAAGAGAGTAAAAAGTTTCTTCCTGAAACCTCAATCCAGGCATGATTATTTAGAGATTGCTTAGAGTTACTGACTGAGAGTTATAATTGACAATGATTTCCAATTAAAGTTCAAATTATGTATTTAAACCCTTGATCGGACTTTTGATCGAGCAGAGAAAACAAGGAATTATACTAACACAAAACCAGAGTCCATACCGTTGCAGCATTTCTTTGAGGTGATCTGTAAAGTTGCCATCCAGACACTTTAGGTGTGGTGTTTGACAGGCCGCTGTGTCTCTCTTGAGGCCGATGAAAGAGAGACATTGTATTATCAGCGGCTGCCACTCCTAACCAATGCTCTCCCGCATTAATAGATAGAATAGCAGCAGCATGACTGGTCACATTCTTTACACATCTTATTCCATCTGCTCATGCATTCAGGGAAAACTAAATGTTATGGTGGGTTTATGAAGGTAACGCCATCAATATAATACTATACAAAATTATTAAGAACTTTCTCAACTTATATGTGACATCAAATGACAAAGACATATATATTGCACGAAATTCTTGAAATTCATTAATATCCGAAATGCCCTAAACTTGTTGCTAGATTTGTATTGCACATCATGGAGATTTTGTTATGGTCTTCTGTGTACTCTCCTTGACAAACAACAGAGTACCTGTATTCAAAATGTTTATAAAATATGACTAATGCACATAAAAGTGTGTTCATAATGTCTTTAAGAGATAAGAGAATAGTTAATGCCTGCTTCCTAGGAGTTTTTCATTGCCTGTGAAAACTATAATTACTTCACTTGAAATCTCAACAGAGAATCCCTGTTGAATTTGAAGGTTAGCATTGCTATGAACACACGAGTATGAACATTTCAAAAGGCCATAGCATGCATAATGAATTAGGATTACTGGAGGAACATGGGTTGCTAATTAAGGTAGGCTTACAGCCACAAAGAAGATACTCTACAACGGAAAGCAAAATCAAGTTCATGAAGGATTTGTTATGAAATGATGCTACCTTAGGCAAAAGACTTGCCAGTTTGGACGATTCAAAATCAAGCAAAAATAATCAAAATCAAAGAAATAAAATGAGAGAAGTTTCAATATAGATCCAAAGATTAAATTGAAAAAAAGAAGAGGTCATCACTGATCTTACTCTCGTCATTTTCCCAAAATCGAAGCAGCCCATCAGTTGACCCTGAAACAAAAACAAAACATGTTTCAAACCATACCCATTCTGGTTTTAACTTTGCCATTTAAAACTAATAAACACATTGAATGTTTCTGACATACTTGAAAAGGAACATAGGCAAACCAGGATGAGCAAATACTACACATATGACAAATGTTTTCTAGTTTAGCTGTTCAGAAAAAAGATAGACCACAACAAAAAGGTGTAGCATTTTTTATTCCAACACTACCCATCTTTTCTAAGCATCCACATCAACTGGACTCTCTACTTTGCCCTAGATCATATGTCCCAATATAATGATGTGAAAAGAGAAGGGTTTAGAGCATACATTGCACAAAGAAGTGCATGCTCTAGTCAAAGGTCAAAAAGTTATGTAGTGACTGAAAGTTCACTAGAAGGTTACAGAAGGATTATGTAGTTGGGATTTCACTAATTTAATTACCACATATCTAAAGTATGTTTCTTAAATACTTACAAATTAGAATAGAGTGGAAAACTAGATATTCTACCAAATGTAGGCCTTCTTCTGAGTACAATCTGAGACTCCTAAACAGTTATGCTAGTAGTCTTTCACCTTCTATATTTAAATACCAAGATGCAAAAGCCACAATTTTTCAGGTAAGACCTTCCAGAATAAAATGCAATCAATTGTATATTAATCACGTTTTATGTGCCGCTATTTCTGCCACATTTCACCCGTTGCAAAATTAGGAACAAAATAGATTCAACATCAAAACAAAAGGTGCACCAAATACGTATGTGTGTAACATAAATTAACCCTTTCTAAGATGATACATATTTAGGGGACATAGGAAAATCTGACTTTGTAACCTGTTATTATTCCTTTGTCTGATGTTGAATACTCAATACATGATATCGGGCCAGCATGGCATGGCAGAACAGCATCACATGCTCCCCCAGAAACTGACCATACTCTTGCCGTCCAATCATCACTACCAGTGATTACAGTGTCTCCAACCATTTTAATAGATCTGCATGATCAATATTAAAAATAAAATAAAATAAAAATTATTAATGGTTATTGAAAGAAACAAGAAAACTAATGTTCTATAATCCATTAGCTCACCGAATCCAATTTGTATGGCCTGAAAGTTTGTGCATATGCCTGCCCACACGAATGTCCCAAATATTTGCAATACTGAAATGTAATTATTTCTCAAATTCAGTTATATTTGATGCGTAAGAAAGATGATATTAATTAAACTTTATATCGTTAGGCAAAAAACTTAGTAATGCCTAATTTAGGTTAATTATACATACGTATCTCTACCAGCAGCAGCCAAGATCCCTGTAGAGTCATCATACTCCATGCACAAAACAGCACTAGAGCAACGACCAACAGTTGCCACACAAGCATCCGTCCTAACATCCCACATTTTCACAGTTCCATCGTGTGCAGCAGTAAGAACACGTTCACCTGACAACATCCGCACGCAGCTGACCTTCAAAGATAGATAACAAGGACTTAATTGAATCACAATAACCTAGTCATTTCTTCCACCATATGTGACCATTATGTCTTTATTGCTTTGAAAAAAGAGAGAAAAAAAGACTAGCAATTCCATTTTGATTCAAAATATAAACCAACAAAAGAAGATCCTTAGCAGTTAGCTAGAGATTAGAAAACAAATAAAAGTATATGAATGACATACAACATAACAGTACATTTCAATTGTGCAAGGCAAATACAACATATAGGCAACACTTACCATCAAGTGTGAGGTATAAGGTGAACACGCATCAATTTAACTGGACAAATATCAAATATGCACATTTTATACTCCAACTCCAAAGCTTAAACTATTTAGACGGAGGCCCAACTAGTATATCAAGTAGTCACTAAATTCTCTTTCTTCCAATACGGGGCACTTCAACACTCTCTCACTTCACATGTAGACCGTGCAACTTGTACATCAAGGAACTATGAAAGGGAAGTGTTACACACATTCCAAGCCAAAGGTGGAAGGTCCAACTAGCATATTAAGAGGTATTTAATCCACATTCATGTGGGACAATTTCAACACTCCTTCTCACGTGCAAGCCGAACAACCCAACAAACCTTGCACGTAGACTAAAAACTAACAGGGAAGAAACACCAACAGATTGCAAACCCAATATCACACCAAGTTTTGGTAGCATATCAAACATACTCCAACCTGAAAGCTTAAGCTAAGGGTTGGAGACCTATGCTTATCAAATGGTTACCAAATCCACGTTCTTCGACATGGGACAACTTTAACGGGAAGGAAGCAAAAAAGAGTACCATATTAAACTTCAACCCGAATGTTGAAACTAATAGACGAGGATCCAACTAAAATATCAAATAATACTAAATCCACATTCTTTCACTATGAGACACTTCAACTATATACATCTCGCAGTTAAAGAAGAGCCTTAGTTCTACATGTTTATATTTATCTAATTGTAGTTTATATTGATGTGGTAAAGTTAAGGTCTTAAGGATAACTATAACTTTATCATATTGTACCTATCTCTCTATAAATTTCTGTTGCTAGAAATACGTACAGAAACTCTCCAACTAAACATATTGGAGAGAATGCATCATCAGTTAACTCATTTATGTCCCATTTAAAGCTTTATCAGAGTTTTTAAAAATGTATGACCCAATAACCAAAACAAAAAAATGGCCTCAGTTACCATTCTCTTTTGTTGGCTCTACTAACTTTTTCCACACTGTTCATCGTACCATCTCGTAACACTAGGTTAACTCGAGAAACTGTCTACTCAGGTGAGCCCAATTCCAGCCCAACCTGCATTGTCGAAGGATCTATAGATATTTTACCAGAGATACTATAAGTCCTTCAAAAATGGTAATGATTCTATGGGAGACCGAAGATTGTCCTGAAGTACACAAAATGTGGAAATGCACCAGCTTTCATGCCAACAAAATTTTTTTATATAAATAAGAGATCAGCGATATATATTTTTAGTTTAAGGTAGTTCTTTAGACTTATTCCATCATATTCTTTTACACATGTGTAGTTTTTATTCACTCTTTATGTCAATGTTAATTAATTATGAGTAGTTAAAGAGTCTACCATTAATTAGATAGTTAGGAGGTGAAGAGTGTACCATTAATGAGGTACTTAAATGCTAGTGTTACTCTCTATAAATAGAGAGCTACTCTTGTTCATTATATCAAGTTATTATCAATATATTATCTACATTTCCTAGTTTTACATATACTAATGATGTGAGCAAAGTAGGATGATTATCCATTCATATATTCTCTGCATGCAACTCTAATGCTGTTATATCATATCCAGTTATCATCCAATAAAACTGCAGTAAAATGCAGTGGATAACCAAACCTGTCCATTATGACCCTTCAGCTCTTGTCGAAGCTGACATTTTTGCTTATCCCAGACAATAACAGATTGGTCATCAGATCCGGATACCACCCTTTCTCGGTCGGAACTTATTGCACGAACAGTTCTGGGCAGAACATAAATATAAGGTTGTTAACCAAACTATAAGGGAAAACCCAGTTAGCGGCCAATGAAGTACAATATTATGACTTCTATCTATGAGTACCTTGTATGTCTTGTCAAAGTTGCTCGAAGTTCAGAACCATGAATATTAGGATTCCAGATTTTAACCTGGAAGAGTGTAAGAAATGTGTTCATTAACTATCTGAAACATGCAACAGCCTCAAGTTGACATTTCACTGAAGTCCAGCAGAGGTATGCCTATAAGATAATTGATATTGAAAATTGGACCAGACAATTTATTTTCAGGTCACACTAGGCTTTGGCTGTGATCCTGTAATGATGTCACAGAACCTGTAAATATCATCCCCAGATTTGCTTGAGAGTTCATCAGTAAAAATTGTCATAAAAAATTATACTTTCTGCATGCCAGAGGTCCTATTATATGCCAAACTCCGTCTTCTTTCTGTCACTTTTCCTTTTTTCTTAATGATTTAGAATAGAACAAGTATCCAGATGTAGAAGAATGGCTAGTAATTTCCATTTAAAAATACCTATGCAAAAAGTCATCAATAAAATAAGGGTATGGTTAGCTTACTGAACAATCAGTGCTTCCACTAATGAAGAAACCAGCGTCTTCACGGTCACCAATAGGACCCCATACCCCTCTTCTAGTTACACAGTGCAGAGCAGTAATGGGACCGCTATGACCCCTAAGTATGCGGACACTTGTTTGGATTTTCTTCTGACCAGTAGTGGATAAATCTTGCTTATGATGAACAACACCCTCAATTGTAGCTGAACCTGAAAGAAAGTAAGCCATAGTAGTCTTAGCGAGCTCTATTTGAATATTAAAACTATGGTACCAATATATTATCATTATTATTTAGCTAGATAAGCAAAAATGCTCAATATTAAGGAATGACATACGAGCATCAGAGGCCCATTTACGAACACGGCTAAAAGAGTTTGCTCTTACTGCTGAATCCCTGCTGAACATGCTCTGGACCCAGTTCCTTCCAACACCAGTAACTTGAGCAGGTTGCAGGTTCTCATCTCTCACTTCATTTGGATTTGGAGATGCCAATCCCAGAGATGACATGGATTGGGGTTTCACAGCAAAAAGTCCCCAGTAACCAATGCGCAATTGCAGGATGTATGATAAGAACCCTCTGAGTTTAATCTGAAACAAATTGGAGGAGGAAACCCTTAAAGCAACAGTACTGAATATGCAATTACATGCAGACTTAATTTGAGTTCCAACATGAACTGCATACACTGTATTTTCCACAAATTGTATACTATACTTTTTCCTCTTGAAACCACTAATTTATATAGAATCCTTCCCATCTTTGGTTCACAGTTCAGCCTTATTATGAATTCTATTTCAAAAATGCATCTTCAATATTGTGCAGTACAGCAATTTACACAAATTCAGAAAGCTGGGGTTACGCTGACCAATCATACAAAAGTGTGTTTAGCCCTCCCAAAACACTATGTGGATACAGGTGGCCACCATTCCCTCCATGTTGATTAAATCCCACAAAAATCAAAATGGTAAGTGAAATATTTACGTCAAGCTACATACTGTTACCTAAGCAACTCAAACATAAACATTAACATATGTAAACCCAGCGCAGAGACTAGTAGATTACCGAAGAAAAGGGGACCAGGATCAGCAGTAATTACTTAAATTCATACTTCAAGTACATACAAGGGCCATGGGGATAAAATTCACTTACAAACTGCTTGTATCCAATGTTGTTTTTTTCTGCTATAGTTTCAATCAAGTACCAGGCATCAATATCAGGAAGTCCCAAACCGGCCTTCAACATGACATTATAAAAATTCAGTTCTCAAAAGTATGAATGGATAACATTGGTCAGTTAATGATGTCAGAAGGATAAAAGGAAAAGAGAGATACCATGGGGTATGCCACCACAAGTAGTTGAGTAGTCACTAGAGCTGCATAATTGGCCGACCTAACACACAAAGAGTTTATCTCAACAATAGCTAAGCTGAAGAAAACAATTCAATCCATGATGCTTTGCTAAGACAAATGTGACAGAAAAATATATATTCATCCTGATTTTAAAGAGCCACAGAGAATACTCCATTTTCCTACTCTTCACCTCACCTTTTTATTTCTAGCATGAACAAGAGAATGTAATGAAGGGTAGAGCCTTAGCTTCAAAAGGATACGATAACTGCTTTCTATATACAGAAATTTTTATAATGGTCCAGGGTTTGATTGATTTGAGAAATTCAACAAAATACACTAATTCGGGCATGAAAGGAAGATTCCACATATCAGTTGCACATTAAAGAGGGTTGTGAATTCCGCAATTACAGCACAAAAGGGCTGGTTCGGTCCGTACTAGGTAGTGGTTAATTAGTTTTTCTATCTTCAAGGATTCTTAGGATTTTAATTCTCTATCAAATATTTGAACTGTGTTTGATTACCTGATAGAGTGACAGCAGTATTCCAAGTAGCAGTACAGTACTAGTACTAGTCCTAGTCTTTGAATAATAATGCAAATTTAAATTTCTGTAGGTTCAGCTGAGTCTTTGAATACTAATCCAAGAAGAAATCAGAGGCCTCCACTTCAGGGAACTCATTACTTCCTTCATCTCCCAAGGACATGCTATCAGGCTGGAATTTGCTTGGTTAAGTTGAAGTTTCTCATGTGTCACTGGTCCAGTTGGTTCCCTGTGTCCAACTAAAGGTTTTTTAGAATTTTGTTTTGTTCCCTTCTCTTTGTTTGTATTTTAGAGGTCCCTCTTCCTTCTCGGAAGTGCTTCTCTATTCTTTAATATATTTGCTCAATTGCCGATAAAAATACCTTGAATTTCAAAGGAAATGAAGTCTCAACTGCAGGAGCAATTATCATTTTGGGTGAGAATACAAACATAAATCAAAGTAAAAATGCTTCCAAGACAAAAGCAGCATTTCATGCTATATAATGAATCATTTGAGTTAGATTATATAACTCAAAGTTTCAAATATTCAAATAAAAGGAACTCTGTTGATAACCTCATTAATAGTCTAGATTTATTGGGACAGTTAATCACTTATATAATAACAAGCTACCAACACAACTATAATGCAGTGGCAAAGCAATTGAGCTGCAGACCAACTACACACAGCTCACCTAAGGCTGACAAAACATTTCATCCACACAGCGATCATCATCAACACACATAGGTTCTATTTAGGGTTGATCTCACCCAAAGTCAACCAGAATCAACAAGAAGCTGCATTAGATATATGCCATGTGCAAGCATGCAATGCAATTGACAAGAGGAAACTGATCACACCACTTGATTTTGTATGACTTGTGAGACAATATTAAAAACCAGTTTACCAAATTCACAGACTTTTGTTTTTATTATTTTTCCTACCACAGTAGAACCTACAACGTATCTTACTTGTTCGAAGCCTGGTCAATCAGATAGTCGAAGTATCCTTCCCAGAACCTGCAGGTGTAAATCCAATAAGAAATTAGTTATCCCCTTACACTTTGCATTAAAAGATAGAATGAACTCAACTCAAATAAGGTCAACATCAAGTTTATATAACCATACAAACATTATATCTGATATTACACAAATACGACAAAATGCATAAAGCCGCAAAACTTGAAGAAGAAGCCATACAAGAAGAAACCAACTGTTTTAACTAAATGGCCAAGTCCATGCTTGGCACTTGGGAGTCATACAGGCTATGTAGCTCATGTATTTTGGTACTGGAGAGTGACTGAAATAGATATTGAGAGTGGTGCCCAAGTTCCAGGGACCACTAGCGTGATGCTAGGGTTTACTATTTTCTCAACACAAAAAAACTTTCAATAATACTATGACAGGTCATACAATATGCAAGGAGCCCAACCAATAATACTACACCCATATTAGTGAAACTTTAGTTTTGTCAAAACTCAGGAATTGCGGGAATATAGGAGAGTCCAAATTTGGGGGTTACCCAATTTTATCTGACATTCTTGGTGAGAGCTCACTAAATTGAATTTAAGCAACAGTTCTTCACAGTATACCAATTTATATGACCACCAACTACAGGTACAGTCCCAAAACACAAGTCCCTCTTAGTAGAGAGTATGATTAAAATGTATATTAAGTAGTAATTTAACTTCAAGAAACACACAACTCCTACTAGAGAGAGATTTAAGAAATTTAAATAAGGAAAAGAGAGATTACTAATAAATACAACAATTGACTGGTAACAAATATACCGTAATTCCTCCCAGATAGATAGAGACATAAGATGCCGCTGGATGTAGTCTGGCACATTATTAACATCCTTTTTGTACACTTCAGAGGACACTTGAAGAGCCTCTCTTACAGTTGATACATCATTCCGAGATGTTGCCCGACTGATTGCCGTTTTAAGCTGAACTTATACTATGAATTAGGTTTTCAAAACAGAGAAGAAAAACAATATAGAAAGATCAATTATCAATGGCAGATGAAACAGAGTAATAGAGCAATCCACTGAAGCAAGTCTGTTGTAAAGTGTAGCCCAATGCACGAGGCTCCCACCATTGTGGACTCTGGTGAGGATAATATATCATGTAGTTAGCCTACTCTCTATAATTTTTACATGGAGGTTGGTTCTCTGACCCATGGTCACAATTACTTTGACTCAAGGATCACTTTTAATTAAGTACATTGTATAAAAAAGAAAAGGAAAGGAACTAGACTGTTTAGTTTTGGGATTGTTAGTCATACATGATCAAATAGATGTGGACCATATGACTGATTAATAATCTATTTTGGGCCTCCACCTATGAGCTTGAGGTTTTAGGTGGGTCGGGGTTTAACATGGTATCAGAACTTGGTGGATCTGCACCTCACAAGCCAAAGGCCCATCTATTGTTCCAAAGACAAAGTCCCACATAATGTGGATCCTTTCAATCTGGCCTGCACGTGGGGAGTGTTGTTAAAGTCTTACTTTGAAGTTTGAATAGATGTGAATCATACCACTACTTAATAAGCTATCTGGGAATCTCCTTTTAGCTTGGGCTTTTAGGTGGGTCAGACTTTAACATAGACCTCTATAAATTCTAACATGTATGGGCCAACGAGGAACTTGAGTCACTGAATCTAAAAAACCTCAAGATCATTTAACCTTTCACCGCTTCAATCCTTCTACTGGTCACGATAAATACTATGTTAGATGATGTAACATGGACTTTAAGTAACAATACATACCAGTTCTTTGACTGCAATGAACTGTTCTTCAGTTAACTGGCCATTCCATCCCTGTCAGCATATATCCAACAAAGAGTTAGACTAATGCCGTTCACATAAACATTGACGAAGTTTATGATATTAGGGATAACATACTGTATGTATGTGCTCCCTAATACATTCAATGAAGCCACTACCACCAATCCCCTCTGCATCAGATTCAATCAAGGCTGCAAAACCCAGTAAATAATTAGCTGCTGATTGATGGAACTCAGTAAGAAATATATTGAACTTCCGATGGATGAACAAGAGTCAATCTATTATAGAATCATACCAAGGATTGTGCCATATTCAGATGATGAAAGTGGATCTTCAGTTGTTTCCAATTTCAGAAGGCGCAACCACAAGCCCTATTCAACAACAAAGGAAGCCTCGAGCCTTGAACACAGTATATAATATAAACCTATATATGTGTGTATAAACTTTGATGTGTCTATAACCAACAACCAAGGTTGTCCCCGAACTACGTTGGGCCAGCTACATGACTTTTTTAGAAGAAAACAACAGTCGGGATAATTACTTGCATTTTAATTTTCCCCTCTATCCGATATAGCACCACAGTATTTCTTAAGTCTTGCATTACCAATTCTTTTCTTATTCGTTTTCCCATGCTGACTAAGGTGTAGCTCTAGTCTTCTAAGTTTCCCTCAACTGGATTCCCTCACCTTTCCAGATGAAGTCATTTACACATCACATGTGAAAACCATCTTAGAAGATTTTCATGAGTGATAACATATATTATTAAGGAGAAAATTGAGTGAATGTACAAAGTAGATACAAGGAAAGGTTACAGACCAACATTTAGCAAATAGTCAAACAAGTAGATGCCTATGCCTACGTATGACCCGTTTGTCACCCCCACCATTTATCCTCTGTTTCATATGCATATGTCCAGTCTTGTTTTGACCCATATGTAGATGTCCAGTGTTACACGTGCAAGAAAGTGTTGAAATAAGAAATAAGAATGAAGTGGTACAGATAAAGGTTAGGTCCATAGTCAACTAATAAGGTTGACCCTTTATTTGTGGAGTCCAACCAATATATATGGCCCGTTTTAATTAAAATTTACAAGAGCCATTCATAAGGGAAATCAGACTATTTTTGATGAATACAGGAATAAAAGGAAAAGATAATCAATTGATACCTGCAGCTTAACCTTTATGTCTAAAACCATGCGCTCTCTTTCTGCCTATAAAACATCATTGTTTAATTTGATTAGTATCAGTTAGAGTTCAGACACACACCTCCTACTGGCGTATCATGACTACAATGCAAAAGAACTTACAGCCCTTTCCACTGGACTCAGGGAATCTACTCTGGAATCATCACTCAATAGCGCAGAAGGTGAACTGGAACAGAAATTAAAAAAAAGTAGGACCTGTGCAATTATATTTGAACATAGAACAGCCCAGTACATAATGTGTGTATGTATATGCAAGCACATGCACCAAAAAGAGGCATCAGTAGCAAATAAACATTATAATTACCTTGGAGTATGTCTTGCTGAGTATTCAGAAGCTCCACTTGCTGCTGCAAGAATCTGCATCCTGTTTTCTTCTTCCTCTTCGGTTTTAACATTCAAGGGAAACTTATCATAGGTATACTTGGCACATGATACTGTGAAATAAGAGAAAAATGGAATATGAATATTACGATATTCAACTAAAAATTATCGAGGCTTAAGTACTATTCAAAGTTCTGTATTAGCTTTGGCAGTTCCATTAAATTTACCTGATATTCCTACATCAGGATCAGATATTGTTATAATTTCAGGATTTAATGAAGATAAAGGTAGAATTGAAGTAGGATTTTGACCCCTTCCAATTGCTTCTTGTAGCTTGTCAAGAAGATTAAAATTTCTTTCATCAGAACCAACTCCTCTCTCAAGATAATCAAAGAAGCCCTGAGTGTCTAAAAATTGGGATATCTGTATGATAAGATCATTACCATGTTAAATAAGACCACTTTTAAGACAATGAAAACAAAATATGGATGAATAAGCAATATTAATTTTTGAAGAGTACTATATTTCACTGTATTCCTTCCATGGGGAAGAGAGAGAAAAGATGACAATGAAAACATGGATGAATACGACAAGTAATTAGAAAATCATTTCCATGTTAAATAAGACCACTTTTAAGACAATTCTGACTGTAATGGCATGACATCACCATGGGTTCTGGTGGTTGATTAGTTGACCGAGAGCGCATCTTCAAAAATGCTTGAGAGTTGAAGATTTGATTAGCAGTATTTTCCTAGACAAAAATAACATTTTGTGAAGCAAAATTATAAGGGTGTGATGATATGAAACATTCTAAGCAAAATTCAAAATAAGATAGGAATGTTTATCTCATGAAATGTTTATAAACTTGAATAAACATTTCATACTCAGATAAAAAAAAAAAGATACACATTTCATACCACGAAATTGCGATAGCCACTTAAAATTGATGCAAAGAACTTCAAGAATATCATCCTGCATAAAAAAAATTGAAGGACAAATAAATAAGCAAATTGATAAACACTTTTAAAGTGAAGTTTTGAGAACTGGTAGATTCTGCATTGACATTATAAGGAATCAAAAGAGATTCAAGCAAAGTGCTCAGAGTGAAGTTTCAATAATATCAAAAAGCAGAACAATTTACAACATTGAGCTGTCAAAGGGGAAGACATTGACCTGCTTTGGTAGTTATATGACAGAAAATAATCTCTAAATTCAGAAACTCGGCAAATATGGATCTATCAATAGCATATTCATGTACATAGATTCCCGAGATAACATCATATTCAAGTGAGTGTTTAATGGCACAAATCAACTAATCGTCTAACTGATAAGGAACCATTCAGTATAAAAATAATAAATAACAATAATAACATGTGATATGGTTTAAAGCTATAAGATGCTTAATATATAAATAATAACTAAATGCACGATGCCAGATATATGTTCTAAGAGACCAAACCTAAATTAAGAATATTGTTTGAAGCTCAGCCCAAGCGTGAACACACTGTATAGCCAGATGAAGCAAGCAAATATAAAGCTCAAAGGGCAAAACTGGAGCACTAAGTTCAAAGCAAGTATATTCTAGTGGAAGTGCAGTATAGACTATAAGTGTACAATGGCATTTATGTCAAATAAACCTTTAGAAGAAATTAATGCGTTATAGGCAAGGAACAAGTACGTCATAAGATTTCACATGCTATCACCTAAACTCGAGGTCATGATCCTCTCCCCAAGGCTTGTTGATGGCTTTAGGGTATTGTTCATATGTATTGAGTACACCAGCTTTCACCTGATCTATCCCCACAACATTAGGATGCAAAAGCTTTGCCATCTCATCCCGTAAGGAACCTAATTCTGGCTCTGGAATAGAGGGTATTTCCTCCGATGTCCTGATACGGTTATACTCAAGATCCACAACAACTACCTACAAGAATAAAATAAGAACAAAAGCTAAACATCAGATTGATTTGATTCCTCTACAATAACCCAGCAGGATTTTCAACATTTAAGAAAAATGGAGAAGGAAATAAAATCAAGAAGTCATTCATTAGTGATAAGAGACGATAATGGGGTAATTAGTTACCAAATAGGTACAGATAAAATTGACTAAAACACTCAGATTTAACAGTTTCTCTTCATCAGTTATACAAACTTGACAAACACACTTTTAAGAATCAATCTAAATTGCAACCCATCATTACCACTCTGCAATCCAGGACTGGGATATTTCAATTAAAGAATGACTGGACCTGACTTCCATTTGCAGCAGTATTAATTGAAAATGTGCAATTAGACAATTAGTGGAATCCAACGGTATGTACAATTTGATTTGCCATTACTGCAGTTAGTCACACTATTACTAGAGTTATATAACTTGCTCCACCCTCCCCAAGGACAACATACTAGATTGCACATCCCAGATCATGCAACGCGTTCAACATCCTAAACTTGGCAATCAGGAGATGTCAAGGCAAATTTACTTGCCTTTCGAGTTGTCAATGTCCACAACTAAGCTACAACTTAACTCAGGAGCACATTTATGATCGTTACAACAAACTAACCACTCACATGCTCCTTTTGGTCAAACTGACTTCTCGAACCTGAAAAGAATAAGAGCTGACATGGTATGTTTGTTGGAGATTCATAAATTCCTAACTACTTATAATCTTTTCAATTCAATTTTTTGACTCCCTCGTGTTTGTATATATGACTGCGCATGCGTTCATTTATAAATGCACAAAAGCCCAAATTAACATTCTAAAGCTACTTAAGCCTCGATGAAGGCGTATGTGCCCAGCGACAAGATGGTATACTACCAACAGAAATCAGAATAAATAACAGAAACAGAATTAACTAGAAAGCAAATATGTCTCTATAAAATAACTTACTCCGTCCATGGCCAGATAAGACGTATCAACACCAGAGTAGAGACCCATCATGTACGGTGTTGGTGCATCAATGTAGTCTACTCCACTGAAAAATAGTAATGGAATGTAGACATGCTTCAGCACAAGAAACATACAGATATTAGGTGACAGCCTCTAATAACAATCAAATTAAGGCACCAGCGCAGCATTTATCGTCATGTATTAGATAAAATTAAATAAGCACTATAATTTTCAATAGAAAACCAGAAACAATCCAAGAACAAAATTCTTTGGACGTGCATGTACAGGGAGCATCAACTTCAAATTTTCAAGCATTAACTGAAAAACACGTTTACTGCAATTTCCACATAAGGTAGGAAACAATGCAAGCCTAAAATAACACAAAGTATATGGTGGACATGCATATAATATATAGGAATCTATTTAGCTTAAGCTAACAGACGACAAGAAAAATTGAACATCTATGTCTCACCTGCCATCGGAATGGATAAATTAAATGGCAAATTGCCTCCGAGACAAGAGTTAAAAGCGAATACCTGTTTGAGACAAAAAACAAAGGATACTTTATGTGCAACTTCAGTATAAATAAAACAATAATTACAGTGAAAGGGAAAAATTATGAACTATGAATCTATGATTAAGAACTAAGATTTGCATATTTAAATGTTGGGACAAAACATGGTATCGTTTAATAGCCAATAAATGTGTACTGGTGGTAGACAGAATAACAGTAGTCATAGTCAAGATTCTAATGCCCAACAACAGCCACCAAGTTGGGGAGTAAAGATTGTAATGGCATTAAGAGAAATTAACAACCACCACATCTGAACCCGAGTGTGTCTGTATTAACAGTAAGTGTAGCCAATGGACAACTACAAAGTGATCACAACTTGGTTTCTGATACCACCAAGTGGTGCGTGGGATCAAGTCCATTGGATTTCAAACACACAATCAGAAAACATCTGACATACAAAGTTCGGGTTTGGAAAAAAAAGTTGATTTCTTAATTGATTGAAGTTAAAGGACATACTTATACGAGCGAAGCAAGATTCTCCTTTCAAGCAACACAGCTGTAAACAGTAAAATTACGTTTTCAACATCCAAGCACTGTACCAGTGGTTGGAACGATATCTGCAGTTAATGATATAGCAAACAGTTTTCAGATGTTAAGGTAAATTTCATAAGCTACAATACTATCTCATCACTAAATAAAATAAGTAGCAGAGACAGACAAAGAAGCATTAGAAGGGCATACATCTGCATGGGGAAGGCTCTCCTTTGGTGGAGCCTCTGCAGAAAGCAAGCTATTCTCAATAGAAAATAAGACTTTGTCTTTCCCAGGAGTAGGCAATGGTACATTAGACACCATATAGGCTATAACATCCCACAATGGCTTACTGAAATCATGCAGAACCAAGACCATCAAATACAATGGAAACTAATACCACATTTTACTCTCTTTTGAAAGGCCAGATAATACATTCCAACCCATGGAGTGAGTTTATATCAAATCTAACATATGTGGGATTCATGCGATCTAAAAGTCAAAAAGATGTTTAAAACAAATATATATGTTCGAAAGAGCAATTTTATGAACAGAACTTTCTGGATGCCACCTCGTATCTAGATTAATCGAACACTAATCTATCAACACGACTTGCTTACCTACTCCCAGCAGGGGAAAAGCAAAGAGCAAATATTTCCTCAAGTGCACTCCTCAGTACATTGAAACAGGGCGCCCGCGAAACAAGACAAATACATTTGTCAGCAAATGAACTGGCAGGAATATGGTAAGCTGCAGCGATATCCTCACAAACTGGATCCCGGAAAGCAATGCAACTAACATAAATTTTGGATCCATCACCCTCTACAAAAAAATATAACATTGCACACAGAAAAAGGATATACGTCAAAATAACTTCCATGTAGGACAAAAAAATAGGGATAATGGCAAAAAGGTATCCTGTACTATCAATTTTTTGTAGGTCAGTACCCTTATCTTCAAATCATTACAGATTGTGCCCCTGAACTTATATTTTGTTGCATTTTTGTCAAATGGTTCTAAACTGACAATTCTACCCTTGAAAATTTAAACTAAACAAATAAAAAGTAAAAAACAAAGAGTCCAGAATATGATTAACTCGATTAGGTTAGTAAGGATAAAAAAAATAATTATGTTAGTAGAATTGGAAAACCAAAAAAACGATTGTGTATTTTCGGGTTTTTTCTTTTTATTTTAAATTTAAAATTCCACCGGCAAAATCGTCATTTTGGAACAGACAGACACAAAGTGCAGCAAAATATAAGTTCAGGGCCACAACCCGCAACTATTTAAATATAAGGATGCCGACCTGCAAAACATTTATAGTCAGAGTACTTTTCTGCCATTATCCTAAAAAATAAACCAAAGAAGGACTCAAAACAACTTTTGATTATATAGATGAGTATGTATATGAAAGACTGGATCAGGAGCACGTACCAGTCAAAATAATTGGATAGCTGCGTGGAAAAGATAGGATATCATCGGGATCCATGCCCGTTGCGTAGAACTCCACACCCGCCGGCAGAGCACACTGCATTGCCACAACATGCACCAGCTGTTCAGTACAAGGTCCCAAAAATTGGCATGGCATTGCAATATCAAGTATCAACAACTGTTACTGACATCAAATGGATAAGTAAAAATCACTTCAAAAACAATCATTGATTCACAAAAGCAACACTCAGGGCTAGGCTCAGATTTATACTGAGTGAAAATTTAAATGAGAATCAATACTCAACTCTATAATCTCTTGTGTGTAAATTAAAAACTGTCCCCATTCTAGTAATCAATTCAGTACAATGAGTTAGCTTCTGCATAACACCATAATCAACAATAATGCAATCCAGATTACAACAGAAGACGTACTGTGGAGAGCTGAGGAGGCGGAGGAGGATAGAGAGAATGATCTGACGGAGGGTACTGATCGAGCAGAGAAGGCAAGTAGAGGATCCCCATTCCATGGAAGCCTTTGTCGCCGTCTAGGGTTCGAATCTCTGGACCGAACCCGCACCCC
>JAYMSV010000173.1:0-20579 GCA_036897745.1 Erodium moschatum
GATGGTGAGCGAAATTGCTCACCCCTTGCTGCTTTTTCTTCAGGTTTTGTTCGTGAGTTGGACTAGAGGACGTCTCGAAGCTGGGGAGCTTGTAGCGAGAGTCCGGGTTGGGAGTCTTTGTTATTTAGAGACGTACCCCTTTTGTACCAAACTTATTTGTGCATTTTGGAACTTGAGCAATGACTCTTTTTATGTCGTGTTCCGTTGTTAAAGATTATTGTGGTGACGGTATTTGGTTTTAAAACTTTTTCTATTTAATTTTTCGGTTCACGTCTCGAGTCTGGTCAAAATCGGATTTGAAACGTGACAGATGATTTATTTGTTTATGTTCTTATTTGGTTGTGTTGGTTCATGTGGAAATTGCTTGGGATGTTAAAGATCTTGTTGGGTGGAACTCGAATCTGAGTTGAGATTCATACCTAATCTGTATGAATGATTGTGGGTTGAATGAATTTTGTTGCAGAGTTTGTGTGGTTTATTTTCACTAAAAAGTGTTTATCTTTTGGAAAGGAAAATTGGATTTGAGAGTTTGGAAGCTAATACAAAGATTGGCAATTTGGTTATGGGTTGAATAAATTTGGTTTCAGAAAATTGGTCGTGGCCATGTCCTTGCAATGAATTTCAATTTCAATTTGGAGTAAGTTTGGATTTAGAACAAAATTGATATTGAATTGCATTTGGAACAAAACCTGTTGAGGAAGTTGTTTATGGGAAGCAAAATGAAAAAAAAAAATCAATAAGAAAAGAATTAAAAAATTAATCGTTTCTGAAAAATTAATGAACTAATATTGATATTAAAAAATTAATAAAAACTGATTTTATAATTAATAATAAATAAATCTGATTTTTGTAAAATAAAAACTGATTTTTTAAAACATAAAAAATGTTTTTTTGAATAAAATTTAATTATGGAATCCGGGAAAAACGTGAATCCAAAATCAAATTAATTTATTTTAAAATAAAAATTGAATTTTCAAAAAATAATCTGTTTTTTTGAAAATAAAAATTGAATTTTCAAAAAATAATCTGGTTTTTGTAAAATAAAAATTGATTTTTTAAAATAAAATTGTTATTTTTTTGAAAAAAACTGCTTTTTGAAAAAGAAATTTTGAAAACCAATGACTAGCTTTTGAAAATTTGAGTGTTAGTGAGGGGTATTTTGGACTTTTTAAGTGTTTTGGATGGAAAATGGACGAAAAGTTAACGGTAGGTACTAAAGTGAAAAAACGCAATTCTAGTGTAGTCAGATGTCACAAAATATAGTTAGGATACTCAGGTGAAAATAAAAGAATTTTAGGGTACTCATCTGAAATTTACCCTAAAAATTTATCATACTTGTTTGGTCTTTTGCAAACAAGTACTGATATGATTTTTCCATGAGTGCCAACTAGCTCCCCCAACCACCTTTCACCTTTTCCAAAAGGGATATTGCATATGAAAAGCTTTTCTTCTCTCACTAAACCTTGATCCTCTATTCGGGGAGGAATATCCTGATTCGGAAGGCCCGAGAACTTGGGTGATTTCTCCAAACAACATATCATAGAAGACAGTCACGTAAGTCGAGTAGTATTAACTCCATGAAATGTTTCTCAAACTCCGGAGCTTGGCTAGGCGCTTCGGCCATCGACCATCTTCACCGTCGGTCAGCTCGATACAGCTAGGAGACCTTTAGTCGTCCTATGAATTGATGGATTTTCCGATAACGTGCTCAAATCTTTAACGGTCCGTGTTCGGTCGAGTTTTCGATGCCAACCACCGAGCACTCTCCCATCCTTCCTCTCATCCCCCACAGGCTTTTACAGTAAGTCAGAAGCAATTCTCGTCTCTTATGACCGGAGAAACATGGGGGGTCGAAGACCTGATTCAAACTATCAAAACACAACAAGAGAATACGCAGATAAAAAAGGGAACCGAGTACCTGAATCAACGACCGAACCACGCCACAACATGAAGAGCCAATCTTAATAGCAAGATGTCGGAGACCCAATCACGACAGTCGGTGTGGAGAACGCAGAAAACAACAAACGATTAGCATGATACACGGCTCAACACACACCCATATCTCTGGTTCGTGCTCCAGGAAACGAAGACACGCTCAGTGAAGGTTTACCAGCGGGGGTGAAGTCCTTCATAGGCTAACCCTAAGTGCCGCGCATGAGGCGCGTTTAAAACCTAATATTTGATGTCTAAGTGGACCCATATGATTTTTATGTATGCGCAAGCAGACCAATATGAGTATATATGTACCTCGTCATGTGTCGAACTTGACGTAGTTGAACTTGGGGCATTCCTCCAATCTACTACCAATCAGTTTCACCACTCTTTTCTCTAGCCCGTGGAAAGAAAGGCCTAAATGAATGAGTGGAAAAAATCAGAGCTTTCGACTGCACGCGTGGGGTGAAGATAAGTAAGAATGAGCAGGGAATTGTGATATATTTAGGGCGCATATCCCAGATCCATGCTTTCTCCTTTGTTGATGGAAGAAATAAACCCAAAGTTCCATCGCCGCTATACTTGATGGCTAACAATTTCACTCTCCATGCCTCCGTCATGACCTTACTAGAAGCCGTTATGTTGTATGGTTTAAGTTAAAGAAGCCTCACCACTAGCACATATTCGAAGAGACCGATTTTGAGATTCCAGGTCCGAGATTACAAATTTGTCGTTTTTACCATGTTCTAAAGAGACACCGTCCATGTTGGTCTCCAAGAGGTCAAGCCCTCCTTCCTACGGTGTCCTCTGTCTACGCATACCTACGGTGAGCTTCTATTGGAACGTCATCGTAAAAAAATATCAACACTTCGTTATGTAACCCTAGGTCTCTGAAGGATTTTTCGAAAGTTGAACATACCAGATGGCCTAATTTCAAAAACACTATTTTGAATAATAACACTTATTTTATGAGTGAGGAAACGAAATACCATGCTATTATCTGGTTTTTAGTTTTCCCTTTTCATAACTAGTAAACGTAGAAGAAGAGAATGTACTTTATGTAATTTTGAATAGTTAAGAATCAATATCAGAAATCATTACCCTTACCCAATCATCTCGAGGTTTGATCTATGACCCAAAAAAAGGAACAGACATGCAAAACATTTAAATAAATATAAATGACTAAGATCTAGATTAACACGTTCCAAAATCTGACAAGCATAATAGTTTAAGTAACTGTTTTCTCTACAACAAAGCAAATTTAGTCTGAAGAACAGAGAAAACAAACAAAACCTATACACTGTATTTGTAATTAATTAGTTGAATACCGTGAAAGTTAGGGTTGCCAAAGTTGATAATTGTTTTGTCTGCTCAAGGCATCTCACCAACCAAGTGCGTGTAGATTCACCAACTTCTCCACTTGGCACCTATAACTCATTTTAATGTTATTCATGATTTTAAATAATTCATGTAAGAACTCAAAAAAAGTGTGTAAAATGAAAGAGGAAAAAACGAGCCTTTATTTCCGTCCTTGGTTTATCAGCCACTTGGTCCATTTCATCCGATTTGATAGTGATACGTCTTCATAGTGTTACAACATAACCAAAGTTAAGATACCGTACACAAAACGATAACTATTTAGGTTTGTGTTTATGTTTACGAACATAACAAAGATGCGATGATATAACAATTTTCGTACATGATATTATACGCACGACTTCAACATGTAACGACTATTATAAAATAGATTGGATATGAAACATAAGTTGATATTTGGGTTGTCTATGACGCAAAGACCAAGATGTAGGAGTTATTTGTTTAGTTGAGGACCGCAGACAATTCGACTCTTTTAAGATTCAAGTGATGGATTAAATGTCACACAATGAGAGGGTGCTTTGTAAAGATGGACATGTGTAGACTATTGAACCTCACACACAAATATGACTTTATTCATTATCACATTTTTATTCCAACCAATTTGATTGTTATATTTAGGTACACATTATGATCATTTGATTGGAAGTCAAAATCAATTTTAATAAACAAATGGACCACCACTCATATATATGTATATGCATGTTCGATTTGATTGAATTGAATTAAACGTACTCACAAATGTCACCCACTTGATCACCCAACATTCTAAATTTTCTTATCTACCATTGGTCCAATATTATTATGACTCATGCAGCTGCAACAATTAATTTAGACAGTGAGCCATCTTTATTACATGTAATTGAATTAATAGGTGAGTGGATCGTATCATAGTTTAATACGGTCCACAATGTATTTATTTCTGAAAAATAATTTAACACAATTACGTGAGAATAAAGTATAGATTTATTCTTTTTGCAAGATTCTTATTTTGAAAATTAGACTGAGGAGAGGAGTGAATATTTTCGAAATATTCCTACATAAAATACAAATTCTTGTCCCATATATAATAATAAAAAATAAAGCTGGAATGGCAGAAATGTAAATAGAGCAGAGATGTTTTGTGAGGACCCCTTTAGTTTCGGGACAAAAAAACAATAGAAAATTATTGAATGAACGACAAAAGCTATACTTTGACTCATCTCTCTCTCTCTCTTGTGTGAGTGTGACCAGAGCTTCACCAGAACCGGAAGCTCAGTTCATTTTTATACTCTCCCTCTCTTCTCCCTGCTTCTTCAGTCTAGTATCAGTTGAAGCCCTCTCTCTGCAGCTGCTTCTAGTTTTTGTCACTGCCATAGCCAAGCCTCTGAAGCTATTTCACCCTTCTACTATAGGTATATTTCTCTTTTGACGCTCGCTTCTCTATCTTGCTTTGCTTCCCCTTTTACGTTTTGCGGTTTTTCTTGAACTGGGTTGTGTTGCTTTTCTTCTGGTTTTGCTTTTGGCATCTGGGTTTTTGTTTAGATCTGGATCTGACATGGGGTTTCCTCGCAAATCTCTGGTTGAAATCTGGGTTTTGTGTGTAATTCACTGTCGCTCGTGTTCAAGCCGTTGGTTCTGGTGATTTTTTCTATTTTGGGTGTGCTCTGAAGTGTAGTCAGGACTTTGCATTTCTGTGGTGTTCGAATTTGGAATTATATGCAGTTGGGTTTATTTCATGCCTTTTGTGGTGTGAAAGTTGTTTATTGAGTTGGATTGCTGGGATAGCAATCCCGTACTAGTTTGGTTGTTTCTTGGAAATGTTTTGATCAGGACCTGCATGCATCTCTGTGCTTGGGAATGGTGTTTTATTCTGGGGAAAAACAAGGCAAATATGATTTGGCAGCTGAGGGTTAGATTTCTTTGGTAGAAGCATTGAGTACTATTGAGGCTCTGTTTGGACTGTATGGTGAAGTTTTTCTCTTTACTGTCACTTATATTTCAGATGGTGCCTTATGATTTGAATTTAGAGCCATGTTTCGTTTTTTTAGTGATGTCCAGTTGGAGTTGGTTCTGTCCTTGTACTATTTTTGCTCTTACTTTTTTCTTGTTTTGAACTTAGATATCTAGACTTACATGGCTGATCGTTCTGGTTGTAAACCAGGATATGAGAGATTTTACCATGTAATGCTTTGGTGAATTATATTATCGATTCTGTTACTTATTTGTGGCATATTCAATTGATAACTTGCTCATGTTGACAGATTTGGAAGAACTGTGACGCGTTGCTGATGGTGCGAATATTGGGTATTGAGAAATGGTGTTGCTCTGATTGATTTAGGTTAGAACCTTTCTATACCCAAATGGCATCGAAAAGTGGTAGCAGAGGGTCTTTGAAACCGCAACACAATGGTGCAGGTGTTGAAGTAGCATGGACAAACAAGCATGAGCTCTTGCCACCTGAGCAATTTTCGAAATCTGTTCGAAGCGTTCCGAATCAAGCTACTGATTGTATGAAGCATTCAAGCTCTCATCAGAAGGGCCCTACCAACTCTTCGATTGGTAAACTCAGTTTAGGTCTTTCATCACTTGGCATTGAACAAGCGTCAGTTGAAGGAAATGCTGCTTCTGTTGATACTAGAGGCTCACTGGAGAGCTCACTTGATCAAGACAAGAAGACATTAGAGCATGGAAGTGTGAAAGATGGTTTAGTTTCTGCAAAAGTTAGTGATGGAACCAGCAGTCTTGCCAAGACTAGTGGAAGTACCAAGGTTAGTGACCGTGTTGATTTTGTTGAGAGTGGGAAGAGCAGCATGTGCAGAGGAAGCACAAGCAGTGATGTGAGTGATGAGAGCACTTGTAGCAGCTTCAGTAGCGGCATCAGCAAGCCTCATAAATCAAATGACTTGAGATGGGAAGCCATCCAAATTGTCCGAGCAAAAGATGGTGCTTTGGGTCTAAGCCATTTTAGACTGCTGAAGAGGTTAGGTTGTGGGGATATAGGGAGTGTCTACCTTTCAGAATTGAGTGGAACGAAGTGTTACTTTGCAATGAAGGTAATGGACAAAGGGTCTTTAGCAAGTCGTAAGAAGCTGTTACGAGCTCAGACAGAAAGAGAGATACTGCAATCCCTGGACCATCCCTTCCTTCCAACTCTATACACCCACTTTGAGACTGATAAATTTTCATGCTTGGTGATGGAGTTTTGCCCTGGTGGAGACTTGCACACTCTACGGCAGAGGCAACCAGGAAAGCATTTTACTGAGCAGGCAGTGAAGTATGATATCTCTGACTTTGTGCTTGTTTTTCATGTAATCTGCATCATTTTTTTTATGTTATCATCCCTATTCCTTCATTCCACATTTTCTTTTCAATTTTATGTTAACTTGACCTGTAGTATATTTCACTGTGTGGACATAATTATGAACTCGACTAAGTAAAAAAGACGACTACTTGATATCCTGTATAAATAAAAAAGTGATTGTGTATCTTGAATGGCACTCTTCTATACCCCTCAAACTTGCTCTGCTTTTATGTCTATGTTATGTGGAGTAGCACCATGAACAACCTATCTCCATGTTGAGATAGCATGGAACTTACATCCTGTTTATATATCAGAGAGCATACATGTAATATGTAGTGTCGGATAGTTTTTGTAGGAATCTCAACACTGTTCTGTATTCATGTGTTGTGGGAAAGATGGGCTTGATTAGTCTTTAGAACTGGAGACCAACAGTCTCTTACATGGTAAGATAGGGATAAGCTAATATGGTTAACTTGGTTTCTGAATGCAAAGAATGATTTCCCTCATGTGCCATGGTCAATGTCTCAATGCTTGCAAATTATGTCTACAAGGGTATAACTAACCAACCAACTAACTAACTAACTAAGATTCCTAATGTACAGCCCATTTGGAGCAGGTTTGGGGTGGGGCCGTGGGGGTTACCTTGATTTGATTTTTAGTCTGTTTTCCAATAGGGAATGGATGTAGTAATTTTCAATTGATCAATGTGAGACCTTGCAGTGAAATCTTATAGTTATTTCAATTTATCCTCATTTATGGATGCTACTAAGAAACCTGCTGTTTCAGACTTTTTCATGCACACGTCTAATCATTATCGTTTTCCCATTAATATGCAGATTTTATGTAGCAGAGGTCTTGCTAGCTCTAGAATACCTCCACATGCTTGGCATCGTCTATCGTGATCTAAAGCCAGAAAATGTTCTAGTGAGAGAAGATGGACACATAATGCTCTCTGACTTTGACCTTTCCCTCCGTTGTGCAGTGAGTCCAACTCTTGTGAAATCATCTCATGAGTCTGAGCCCTTAAGGAGGGGCTCTGTCTACTGTGCCCAACCATCTTGCATTGAACCTCCATCTTGCATCCAACCATCCTGTGTGGCTCCCACAACATGCTTCGCACCTCGCCTCTTCTCATCTAAGTCCAAGAAAGATAGGAAACTGAAGAATGAAATAGGGAACCAAGTAAGCCCATTACCCGAGCTTGTTGCAGAGCCTACTGATGCCAGGTCCATGTCCTTTGTGGGCACCCACGAATACTTGGCGCCCGAGATCATCAAGGGTGAAGGTCATGGAAGTGCTGTAGATTGGTGGACTTTTGGGATCTTCTTATATGAGCTCTTGTTTGGAAAAACTCCATTTAAGGGTTCTGGTAATCGAGCCACACTGTTCAATGTTGTGGGTCAGTCCCTTCGTTTCCCAGAAGCACCGGTTGTGAGTTTTGCAGCAAGGGATTTGATTAGGGGGTTGCTAGTGAAAGAACCCCAACATAGATTGGCATACAAGCGAGGTGCAACCGAGATCAAGCAACATCCTTTCTTTGAAGGTGTGAATTGGGCTTTGATTCGGTGTGCTACACCACCCGAGATTCCAAAGCCGGTGGAGCTCGAGAGAATACCATCCCCAGCAGCGTCAACGAGTGAAAAGGCTGCTGCTGTGACCACCACCGCCGCCACCACTCGGGTGGTGGTGCCCGATCAGAAAGGTTCTGATAACTACCTAGAGTTTGATTTCTTTTAGCTATGAATTGATTAAATATTTTAGGGGACTAAGGAAGGACAAGGTTCTTTTATTGATAGATGATGAGGAATTGTATGCTTTGTTGTTTATGGTTGTTCAAAGCTGTATTGCCTAATTATTGCATGAACTACTCTTCCATCTCTTGGGTCTCGATTAACTGGAACAGAACTAGAAGATAGATTTTGTGATCACCTTAAAAGCAGAAAAGACCTTGTATGGATCAAAAGTCAAGCTTAAGTAAAAAAACTTGTAAAATGCGGTGAAGGTGGATCGAACACCTGACCTTCAGATCTTCAGTCTGACGCTCTCCCAACTGAGCTATCCCCGCATCTGTGAAATAAAATACAAAGCTATTCGAGTCGATCTGTTGCTTGTTCAAAATGAGGACATAGTTTTGGGACTTGAAGAAGTAAGAGTTGTATCAGTGTGTACTTTGAAAGTAGTACATGCAATGCCATACCAATTGTCTATGATAAACATAAGAATTGTTTGACAATCATAAACCTATACAAGACTTGCACAGCTTATCTATAGGGCTAATGCTAAAACTTTGTTTTGAAACACAAGCATGAAATGGAACTACTCTTGTGATTATCATCTTCTTCTTCCTTCTTTTGATCCATAGACTTGTCTGAAGGATCACTAGCACTGCCATAATCACTATTAGTCATTGGGTCGATGATCACTTCCTTGCCTTGGCATACGACCTTGATCTGACATCTCTCCATTTCATTCTCAACTAGTAGCTGCTCAGCTATACCACTTCCCTTCCCAGACTTCAATTTCCTACCATCCAATATATATAAGCTACAAACTATATATAATCAAAGTTACTCACAATTAGTTGGATTTAATTAGGTACCTGAGATTGGATTTGGGGGTCCCAACCACAAGCTTCCTCATGTTGAGAATGGGAATAAGGTCGAGAATAGCCTTCCCTACCATATCACTCTCCACAAGCATCGTATCCACCTTCACCTGCACAGCTGAGCACATGTTGATGAACTTTTGAAGAAACTCTCTCCTCTTCCATCTCTCTTGTGCCATGTACTTGTCCACCATCCCTGGACTCACTTGATTCTTCGGGAGCATTCCTACTACATAGAACAATTCAAACCCCACAAACTAACAACATACTATAGGATTGAAGCCAAGAATCTCCTACTTGGTTTGTATGAGAGGATCAACTCAACTAAAAGCTCAAGTTGATAGTTGAATGTCAAATTATAGTTATATTCTAACAGTCTGGACTTACACGGGGAAGGAATGAGATGTGTCTCCGGGAAGACATGTACGAGGTAGACAGTGGTGGAAGCGGGATTGACGGCGTTCCTTAAAGCCCACGAGAGGGCGTCCACGCTGGACTCGCCCTTCCCGATGGCAACGTAGACACAATCTTCATGTATGTCGAATGAGAACAAGCTGGTGGTCTCGCACTCTTCTCTGATGGAGGCCATGGGGACGCCATGGTTGATCTCGAACAGGTCGCTCGAGTACTCATCTTCTTCTTCTTCTTCCTCTTCGGTGATCTCGGATACATGGTTGCTGCTCATCTTCTGGTACCCACCTCCAGCTTCATCTATGTGGCTTTGCAGTGCCTTCAATGGTGACACCAACATGTTTTCTTATGATCAACGACTCAGAGAATTAGAATTAGAATTAGAGATGTATATATATATTGGCAGACACAACATACGACATGTGAATGTACGATCAAATGCTCGAAGAGGTTGATGGTGAGATGAGATTAGAAGCAATTGGCCCCATAGCTAGCTTCTTGGACTTTTCACTATTTATTTATTGCTTTTTTGTTACATAGAAAGAGACAGGTTATGGTTGAATATCATTTTCTGCTAATTGGTATACTGTTGTGGACGATTCAACGGTCCAAAGTAGTTATTTTCTATAGGCTCTATTATTGCATAGGGGAGTAAATATATTTAACGGTTGTATGCAAGAGCAAGAAAAGAATATCGGGATATTCCTGGGATTAACATTACATAAGCAAATGATCATAAGTCAACCTAATATAATTTTAGGAAATTCCGTAATACACTCCGTTTGACCTTCTATATATAAGAACTGCAGTAACAAGATGATGATTCTATGTCTTCGTTTAGTCGTGACATCATTAGAAATCGAATTGGAACAAGGATGATGTTTTCATGCCTTTTGCATAGTCCTGACATCGCCAAAACGACAAAAGATAAGAATACTTATGGTAACAGGTTATGACAAATAAATATAAAATTCATAAGACTTTGGTAGCTATTGGGTCTTGCTAGGAGCTACCTACAACACTCAGCTTTTTAACTAAAAACAGTTTGGACATTTCATAAGCCACTGTGATGGAGAAGTCCAAAAGTCCTAATGTTGTTACTTTTTAAAATGCCAGTGGCTCGTATAACAACTTTTAATGATAGTGTATGCATGTGTAAAACATGTAGGAATGAAAAAACACACCAGCCCTGATGCAGGCTTGATCCCGACCCGATTACAGCCAAGTACGGGACAAAGAATGAGTATTTGATCGGGGACGGGATGGGAACATGGATATTACTCCCCGCCCTGCTCCGGCTCGGTGATATTAATATAAAAAATAATTCACAAAATGATACACAGCCGTTACAGTAAGGTCGTGACCATTCATTCCTTTCGTCTATTTTCACATTGCTTTCCCTTTCCTAATTTTCTCTCTTTCCATTCAACTAAGTCCTAACATTATATACTCTTGACCTCACCGAATTACCACCCTTCTTCCGTTGCAGGCCCTTGTTTACGTTTTTTTCCGAAGACTCTAGTCACTTATCTCTGTCAAAGACCCACGTTGTGTACTTGTACAAAAGTCTAAGGCTAAATTTGCCTTGGAAAATGAGTCTCTTTGGGAAAAAAATCATTTGTTCAAAGTTTGGATGGGATATTAATGGTTGGGACTTGGTTTAATTATCTACTGGTGAATGGAAACAGTTTTATGGGGCAGATTTCTTCCTTACTTTCTTATCCAAGATTTACTTAAGGTATTGGTCTATATTGGACAGTGGTTTTTGGTAATAGAATTCATTTTCGGGAGGATGCTTGGCTTTATGATGTCCCTTTTAAACTAGGGTTTCAAAGACTTTTTCATCCCAATGCTCAAAAAAATTGTAAGGTGCTTCAATTTGTCACAATGGAGAATGGACGTCTTTGGGAAGTGACAAGGTGAAGTGGAAATTGGATGATAAAGGCTTTTCAGTCAGGAAGATGTAGGCAGTCTCATTTGGAAGCTGGGGCTAATTATGATTTGTTTTGGGCCAAATTATTGTGGTCTCCTTGGATTTCATCTAGTCCTACCAAGTACTTTCTCTTGTCTAGGGGGGTTCACTCCAATCTTGGTTCTTTATGTTCCTTCTGCAATGAACATCCTGATGAGGTTGATCACCCGCTCCTAACCTATAAAAGGATTTGGTTGATCTACAGTGTGTCTGGATTGGTGGGACTTATCTGCAACTACACATGCTGAGGTGAGTCTTTGGATTGTTGCTTGGAAATTCATTACTCCTTAGAGTTTTAGAAAGAAATGGGGAATGTTGGTGTTTGTCTAACTGTGGAACATTTGGTTGGCTACGAATAAGGTGATCTTCAACAACATTCTACTTTCAACTAAGGAGATTGTGTTGCTCATCCAAAGTTCTTCTTTCAATCTGTTATCGGCTAAATTCAACAAGTTCTCTACTTTTCCTTTTTTGTCCCCCTTTATGTTCTAAAAGAGGCAAGTTTGGCTCTTAGGACTCCTTTTAGTACTACCTATTGAGATTGGGGCTGATTTTAGATATGATTAGAGGGTTTTGGAGTTGTTTCACATGAATATATCTCTCAGTCTTTATTCTCCTCCTGGTTTGTTGATGATGCATACTCTATTGTTGCATAATGGGTTCTGGTTGTTTAGGTTGTTGTGAATCTGGTTTGGATTGATGTTTTATAAGCTTTGTATTTGGTTGATGGGTAGTAATTTTATCTGGAATTTTACTGTTATGTTTCTTGTTACATTCATTGTAAGTTTTCTTATTCTAGGATCTTCATTTAGAGGTTGCCTTTGTTTGTCAGTTTATTGAGGGTTATCCCTCAGCCTTGGCCTTTATTTCAAAGGTGGGGTTTAATATACAAATTTACAGATAAAAAATAAGGTTTTGGTGAGTATCATTCTTTTTTTTATAAGCTCAGATTTTTATTAAGAAAAGACGCACTTTCCGAGAAGGAAAGGGCCAAAAGGTCCAAAGACCAGAGACACGATTATAAAGGAGCTCCAGCTACAGGAGCTAAAAGGCTAAGCCTTGAAATAGGACTACAGGCCCGAAAAACAACCAACGAAAATAAAACAGTCAACCGCCTTCCTCGCTCCAATCTTGGCCTTCCGAGGTCAAAGTTGGATCATCAAAGGCTTTCTCCTTAGCTTCGTCCTTAGGTCGGGATGCTCGGGCCTAATTAAGAGCAACCTGTTCCCATAAGTCTGTACCCGATGGAGCGGCTTTGATAGCACGTTCTCTACTCAAGGAACGAGTTACAGGTCTACACTTGTAAACAACCGTAGAACCGAGATTACAAGGAGTGGATGATTTCTTGAAGGGGCGACCGTTACGAGGGGGTTTAAGTAAGGCGTCTTTCCATGGGCTAATCTGATCATCCAAGGTCCTTACGACCAAAGGATCCCGGACTTGAACAACCATCGTTCTCTGGAAACGCCAATATATTCTCATAAGTTTACCTAACATTCACAACGGAAGAGTATCGTTTCTAGTGAGTTCCAACCACGGTGGTGGTCAGGGCCACACAATTTGTTGTGTTAGTCATCGTGATGGTGTTTTGTCAAAAGTTTGACCTATGGTTTAAGATGTAGCTGACATTGGGGGTCGTGGAGTGGCTCAGTGGTAGATGTATTGGTGGTTTCCATCATTGTTGGCTTGAAGTGGCGATTCTTGGAAGGGGGCTCGAGTTGTTCTTGGGAAAATGTTCTAGATCTAGGGTTTGTTCATTTGGTTCTGGTTTCAGGCCCAAACATGTTTTGGCTTGAAGCATTTGTTATTGGCTTATTTATATTTATTTGAGCTTTTACCCTTTGTTAGTCCCGTTTTGTATGGTTTTATGATTTGGGTTGTTGTTTATCTTCGTGGGGCTTTTACCGTTGTTTTATAGTTGTTTGTTGAGGGAACCATCCATTGTCTTTTTTTTTTCTATTTTGGAAAAAAGAATACTTTATAAAATTTGTCTTTGTTGATTATAAAAAATAACCTAACCTCTAAACCCCTATACTTACTCGTAAACACGTGACTTAAAGAATTGGGATAACGTCGATTCCTAGCCGAGTCAGAAAGGTCATTTACAATTTCTAACCGTCCGCGACATTTTGTCACACGTCCTAACTAAAAATTTCACAGAATTTACATGAATCAAAAACTGTTAAAATTTTGGATGATGTTAGTTTTAGCTACGAAATGTCATTTTTGTCCTTCTCTCAACCTCTAATCCTCTCCTCTTCATTAGGGTTCTTCATTTGCAAAATCCTCTAATCCTCTCCTCCTCTAATCCTCTCTTACCCTTTTCTTCTCAAGGCTTGTTATGGTAAACTGTGGTTGAGTACGGTCGAAATGATACATGCCCACATTGTAAAGTTTGGGGTTTGTTCTGATATCTTCGTGCCCAATTCGGTCATTGGTTGTTACTCCAAGTGTGGGTTTCTAGGCATTAGCTCGGCCATGAAAATGTTCAGGTCCATGGATGAGAGAGATGTTGTCTCCTGGAACTCCATGATTGCAGGGTTGGTTCAATCAGGTCTATTGGGGGATACACGCAACCTGTTCGACGAAATGCCTCAGAAGGATGTCATTAGCTGGAACACCATACTGAATGGTTATGTCAAGGCTGGAGCTAAGAATTATGCATTTGAACTCTTCGAGAAAATGCCAAGCAAGACTGTATTTTTGCTACTTGAATAGGAGGTGAGGTAGGAGGAGGTGGAGTAGGAGCAAATGCTCTGAGAGTGTGCTAAATCAATTCATTTTCCAACTGCATTCCAGGCACATCAGGCTTGGTAAATAAGGGTTTCAAGTACCTAGTGTACCAGTTCTTGGAGGGAACATCTTTTTTCAGACTCAGGGAGCAGAAGATTATCTCTTTCTTAAACAATTTAAAAGACTTTGCTTTAACTAGGGATGCATGGTGCTTACAAAACCCAGAAACAGAAACAATGGATTGGCTTTTGAAATATTCACTGGTTTTGATGGTTTGTGTAAAACATAACATCGTTAGAGTTAGGAAATGTAACAAAGGTCGAGGGAAAAATGGTCATTTTTATATTTTAAACACTACACGTGACATGCATGTGTTTTGTTACAGTAATTAGGTTACTCATTTGTGGTTCATCGTCGGCCGACGATCCTTGGTTCCTGGAGAATGGTGCTATGAGGGTATCATATGATCATCATCGGGATGTGAGGGTTTCAGGGTCGACCAGTCAGGCCAATAGAGGTTTGAAGAAAGAGGCGGCGACGACCAATTCACAGCTGCAACATTCTGGGATTGAACAATCAACGACCAGCTCAATCAGTGAAATTTTTTGTTTCTAATCTTCCGTATATATGATACCTCTAATGAATGGCTTCTCTCCTATTTCGGGAGCGTGGTTCCTATAGCCAAAGCGCAGGCAATCCAACGACCAGATCGGCGAGGAAAGTTCTTTGGCTTTTTGTTTGTCAATTCGTTAACTGATGCGGAAAAGCTAATTAAGAGTCAAAATGGCTGCAAAGTTGAAGGTTTTATTCTCCTTGTAGCGCTCGACTGGTCGGAGGTGAAATCAAATCAGGCTGGGAAGAGGAAGCTTGTGTGGAAATTGAAGGATAAGGGAGTTGGTGATTTTAATGGTCCGATCAATCAGATAAACAACGATGATAATTCCTCCGAGCTCTGCGACCTTCCGTTGCTGAAACAGATGAAGCTGGGGGTTATTGGTGTATTACGAAAAGACTTTATCCTGAATGAGGTTATAGTAGAGATGGATTCGTATGGAGCTAAGGGCTTGGCTAGTCGGAAGATCGCGGACAAAGTTTTTTCTCTAAGTTGCTCCGATGTTTTGTTTTCATCCATGTTAAGAGAAACCGGTTGGAAATGGATCGAGACTTGGTTCCATATAATTAACTTGGACGGAACGGAAGCTCTACATGGTTATGGCTTAAAATTTCAGGGATACCGTTCTTTGCAGGATCTGAAGATTGTGTTAAGTTAGCCGTCCATGGAATCGGCTCACTCATTTTTTTCATTGTTCCTTCTCTGTTAATGATTTCTTCGGTGATGCGAAGTCCCAAAGTTTTATCTACTGAAATATACACCTCTGTTAAGTTGGGTGAAGGTATGTTTGACGTCAACATTAACCAAGTACCAGTTGAGTGCTTTTATGAAATGATCGAAGTCCCTGTTCAGATGCGACACCATCGGAGTTCGTCGCCCCAACCCCTGGCGTAAATTCCGTTGATGCATCAATTCAAAACCCGAAGGATTAGGGAGATTTGAACATTCAACAAATTGCTGATCAGGTAAATGCGGAACCAATTATGGATAAAATTGGTTTTATTTCTCCTTGTGTTCAGGATAAAGGTTTGGAGGAGAGTCCAACTGTTCTTGTTTCAAACATTCCCATTTCGCCAGTTTTGGAATTAGAGAAGGACTCTGCAACTCCAATTAAACAAATATATGCTAGGGTAATACAGACGAGATCAGTAACACGGTCACTTGATAGAGAACGCACAAGAGAAGTAGCTCCATCTTACTTTCAACCTTTGATAAAACGTGCAAGATATAACTACGTTAAAAATGTTTGTTTAAAGGCTCTAAAGAAGAACAATGTAGTCATTGAGAAATTGGAGAACCTCGATCTTGAAGTTCCGCAGAAGAAACCTCTTGATGATCCACTGTTGACATTTGAGGGCGAGGAGTTGACTGAAGATTCGGGTGACGAAGGCAGCTTAGGGGTGGTTGTCGGTAATTAGAGCTGAAATATGAGAGTCCTCTCATGGAACGTGAGAGGACTTAACTCCTCTCAGAAGCAACTGTGTGTGAGAGGCGTAATTGGGAAGTATAAGCCGTTATTTATCATGCTACAGGAGGTTAAATTAACATCTATAAATTATGATTTTTTGCGTTCTATCGGGTTGCATGGAGGCTGGAGCTATAATTTGATTCCCGCGTTGGTAGTGCAGGAGGGGTCATGAGTCTTTGGCAAGATATCTCGTTTACAGTAAGCTCTGTGGAAATTTTTAAAAGTTCTCTTTGTTGGACTGGGACTTTCCTTCCTCGTAATGTGCATGTTTCTTTTTGCAATATTTATGGTCCCAGAATAGTCTCAGAAAGAAGGGAGTTGTGGGAAGCTCTAGTGTTGATTGCTCCGCGTTTGGTTGAATCGATATTATGGGCAGGCGATTATAACGTTGTTCTCGACCCAGCAGAACGCAAAAATTGTTCTTTTAACAGGTCGAATAGTCGGTTATTTCAGACGTTTATTTCAACCTTGGGCCTCATCGATATGCCTTTATCAGGCTCTTTGTATACGTGGTACTGTGGGTCGAAGGCCTCCCGTCTTGACAGATGTTTGATCACGGACAATTTTCTCAGCAATTTCGGCCCGTTAATTCAATCTAGTCTACCCCGCTTTTTGTCTGATCACCGACCTTTGCTAGTGACAGTGGAGGAATTGAATTGGGGACCAAGGTCGTCGAAGTTTTTAAATGCATGGTTGAAACATGATGACTTTCTACCAACTGTGCGTAGGCTACGGGATTATTACCCAAATTGTGTGTCAGCAAGTTACTCTTTACGAAGTAAACTCAAATCTTTGAGACATGATCTACAAGCTTGGAACCTGGAAGTTTTTGGAAACGCAGAGGAGAAAGCTCGTTTGTTGGTGGAGGAAATTAACTCTATTGATCTTGTGCAAGGATTTTGACAAGTTCGGAAACCTGTTAAGGATTTTGACAGGTTCGGAAATAGCGCATCGTTCTTGGTTGAGTGCCGTTTTGATCCTGCAGCAGAAAATAGTGGAAAAAATATGGAGACAAAAGGCCCGCCTGACCTAGTTTCGGAATGGAGACATGTGTACACATTATTTTCACAAAATTGCTAATTTTCGTGCCTTGCGTAACAGGTTATCCACCTTACGAACGAATGGAGGTTATATTTCAGACCCTACTGAAATCAAGGAGGTAGCTGCCGCCCATTTTGAGGAGAGGTTTCGTTTTCAGTTACGAGACCACCTGCACATTCCTCTCCTGCCCTTTAAAACCCTGTCGTCGTTTCAAAGGTTAGATCTTGAAAACCCTTTTTCGATAGAGGAAGTTGAAATTGCTATAGCTGCATGCGGGGGGGAAATCACCGGGTTCGGATGGTTTTACTCTAAAATTTTATTCGGTTGCGTGGGATGTCATAAAGTTGGATGTCTTGAGGTTCTTCAACGAGTTCTATGATTCGTGTTTAGTGGGAAAGGGTATCAACTCCACTTTTTTAACTTTGATCCCGAAGCATGCTCAGGCCGATTGCCTGAACGACTATAGACCCATTATCCTTATATCTAGTCCTTATAAGATATTGGCGAAAGTTTTTTCAAACCGGCTTAAAGGGGTTATCGGTGACTTGATTAGTGACAACTAAAGCGGTTTTGTAGCGGGTAGACAATTGGTGGACGGTGTTTTAATAGCCTCGGAATTCATACATTTTGTTAAGAGAGCTAAAGTTGAATCTGTACTTTTAAAACTTGATTTCGAGAAAGCTTATGACATGGTGCAATGGGACTATTTGGATGAGGTCTTAATCCAAATGAACTTTGGGGATCGGTGGAGGAGATGGATGCGAAGATGCTTTCATGCATTTTTATCAGTGTTGATTAATGGGGTTCCGAGTAGGGATTTCCCCATGCTGAACGGGATTCGTCAAGGGTGCCCTATGTCACCTTTCCTCTTTCTTATTGCAGCGGAGGGCTTGCATTTATTTATTGAGGCTGGCAAAGCCGCGGGACTTTAGCAGGGGATCGTTTGCGGCATTCAAGTTTTAACATCTCTCATTTACAATTTGCTAACGATACTCTTTTGTTCTTGCGGGGTTCACTAGATAATCTGATTAATGTTAAAAGGACTTTACTAGAGTTTCAGTCAACTTCCGGCCTTAAGGTTAACTTCAACAAATCGAAAGTCGTGTTATTGAATATGGAGTCATTTTCGGACGGAGATGTGGAAGCGGCTTTGGGTTGCGCTGTTACTACTTTACCTATGACTTATCTGGGTTTTTCCCTCGGGGCCTCCCCGAAGAGATTGTCGACTTGGGACCCTATCTTGTGCAGGTACAAATCAGCCTTAGCTCTGTGGCATGCTAAATACTTATCACTGGCCGGAAGAATCACCCTCATTCAGTCCACTCTTTCTAGTTTGCCTCTATTTTATATGTCCTTATTGAAGGCACCTAAAGGGGTTATTAACGCACTGGAAGCTATGCAAAGACGCTTCTTATGGCGTAATGGAGGGGATGGTAGAGTTATAAACAAAGTTCGATGGGCAGTGGTTTGCACTCCGAAGAGATTTGGTGGACTCGGCTTGAGGAGGCTGGAGGTAATGAATGTGGCTTTACTGGCTAAATGGTGGTGGAGATTCGCCACTTCCACTAGTTGATTATGGAAAGAGTTGATCTGCATTAAAATGCGGTGGTCATCAGAAGAATGGGACCTTGCCCGTTTGGATAGAAATGGTAGTGGATTTATGTTTAAGTATATTCTTGACCTTGCTTCTGACCCGGTTTTTTGTAGCTTATTTGGTAACCAGGGAGCCCGTTGGCTGGTAGGATGTGGGGACAGGGTATCGCTCTGGGAAGATGTGTGGTTAAGGGATGCACCGCTTCGAGAGAAATTCCCTGCAGCCTTTTCTTTATCCGTTGATAGACAAGGAAAGGTTACCGATTTTTGGAATGGCTCAGGGTGGACAGTGGAGTATCGCAGGGTCGGGTGGGATTGGGATAGGGCGGAGCTTGACGCATTTGACGCCTTGTTATCTCACCATGTGGTTTCCTTGGATATGGAGGATTGTATAATCTGGAGGAAGCATGCCTCTGGCTTTTCGGTTTCGAAAGCTTATGCTCTTCTTATAGATGAGGAGAGCATTTCCCCGCAGTCGTGGGCCTCGTTGCTGTGGATTGGGGGTATCCCACCTAAGCATGGTGTTCTTGCTTAGTTGGCTACCCAGGGTGCTTTTCCGACGACGGTGTTCCTGGAAGCTCGGGGCGTACCTTTAACACTTAATCAAATTTTTTGTCCACTATGTAAATCACGTATGGAGACTTCGGACCATTTTCTACTTCACTGCTTGATTTCGTGGTGGTTATGGGGTCGAGTGGCTTCTTGGTGGAACGTCTCGTGGGTTATGCCTCGGTCTTTTGGCGATATCATTTGCTTATGGAAAGGCTTGGGCTCGCATCATTGGTTGAAGTCGTGGATTAGAGTGTGATATATTGCTATTTGGAATATTTGGCTTTTACGTAATGGTGTGGTGTTTAACAATATTATGGATTGCGGAGATGTATTGTTCGGAAAAATGCAAAATCATTCGTTTTGCATCATGTGGCAATCTGGATCGTTGAGAGTTAACATCTCATTCTCTGATTGGCAACGCTGTCCCGGGTGGTGTATTCGTCCTAGGAAGCGTGGCGGGAGGCCGAGGTCTTGAAATGGAGGCCAGGTGTGACCTGTTTGGGTCGGTTTGGCGGAAGATCGAGTACCAATGCTGGAGGTCGGTTTTGACCTATTTTGGTCGGTTTGGGTCCGATGAGTGACTGTTCAGGATTCATCCCAGGTTTCGCCTGTTCCCATCAGGGTCTGGTGAGTACTATCCGGGAGAACATATGGGGCCGATCTGTTGTTGTGCGGAGGGGCACGAATTACTTAGTCCCCTTGGGACCAGAGGATTCACCCTGTTTACCCTAAGGTACCGTTCATCTGTCCGGGTGGGACACCTAGTCCATGGTCTCTTGAGTCATTGTTCCTTGGCCCGTTTTTCTTTTTTAGTCTGTTTTTGTTTTGGTTAGCTCTTCTTCGGGTTTGTTCCCGTAGCTCCTGTTGAGAGCTCTTTTGTTATGGTTGTGTTTCAGATCGATCCTGCTTGGATCCTTCTTTCTTCTAATAATATTTTTGAGCTTATCCAAAAAAAATGCATGTGTTTTGTTGCCTAACAGAGTCGTTATCTTGAACGGATTT
>JAYMSV010000174.1:0-20576 GCA_036897745.1 Erodium moschatum
CAAACTCTGATTTCTTATTAGAGGACCAACTCAACTAAAAACTTAATCTCATATTTGAAGATCCAATTATAGTTATATTAGAACTATTAATATAGTTTAATGTTAAGGTACAATTTAAATTAGACATTTGTTTTGTAGCTATCATGTGTTTATATATTTATGTCCGGTCAATATAGAAGTACACACGTATGCTGTAGCTCCCTTGGTATCAGATGAGATTCAATCATTGATGATCCTCATAATTGACTGTTGCTATTCACCACGTGAAACATTTGAAAAATAGTATTTTCAGGGGTTTAAGTAATTGACAATATCTTTGTTTAGGATAACTGATTTCCATAAACAGAAATTAGCTTTAAACATGGGCAGCAACATTATGCTAAATTAATGTTCCGTGGCTTCGAATGTGCAGGTAATGTTCGTTGCAGGGACGGACACGTCATCCGTGACTCTGGAATGGGCCATGTCCAATTTGCTCCTCCATCCAGACATCTTGAAGAAGGCCAAATCCGAGCTGGACAGGCAGTTGGGTGAGGACCGCTTGATCGACGAATCGGATCTCTCCAAGCTACCGTATCTCCAAAGCATCATTTCGGAGACACTGAGATTGTCCCCGGCCGCCCCGCTCCTCTTGCCACACGTGGCGTTGGATGATTGCTGCATTGGCGGGTACGACGTCCCTCGTGGCACTATGCTGTTGGTGAACGCGTGGGCCATTCACAGGGACCCGGAGGTCTGGGACGACCCGACAAGCTTCAAACCCGAGAGGTTCGAGAACGGGCCTGGAAAGGCCCAAAACCTGTTGCCGTTTGGGATCGGGAGGAGGGCTTGTCCAGGGGCTGTGCTCGCGACCCGAGTGATGACGTTGACTCTTGGGTCTCTGATACAGAGCTTCGAGTGGGAGAGGATCGGGGAGAAGATTGACATGAGAGAAGGTAAGGGAGTGACCATGCCCAAGGTTGTGCCCTTGGAGGCCTTGTGTAAACCTCGGCCAATCATGAACCAGGTCCTCGCAGAGCAGAGCTAGTTGATGCTATTCAAGTCCTTCAGGTGTTCGAAACTATCAATTCTATATGTTGTAGATTTGTGGTTGCTGATGATATGGAATAGTTTATGCTTGCTCAGTCTGGTGCATTCTGATCTCTGCATTTTCACCTTCTTATTTTTCGCATTTTATGTCAGCTATGATTGGTCTCAAGACCAACGTTAATCTAAAATTAGGTAGATTTTTATTTGTTGTGAAGAATTCATGATTTTCTTAGTTTGTTATTCTGATGTTCGCATTATCTTTAGATGCCTGATATTGATACCTAGGCCTTATACACTTAATGCCTCTGTTTGGTCTCCCTCATCCTTCTCATCTGTTTAATACTCAAATATATATGCTAAATTAAATTCACATAGAGAAGTTCAGGAAACACAACCATTTTTCGCTATATATAAAGTTCTCATTTGGGCCTGTCGGGTTTAAGAGTCTCTTTCTGTCATTCTTCTTCTCGCGCTCACGAAGTAGAACTAATTTCATTAGCGACAAATTACCACTCAAAGCAAAAGGTGAAAAAAAGTCATACAATACACTAAATTTGGACTTAAAGAGTGCCTTTGATTATGTTGTTTTATCGTTTGCTTACATTGCTGATTTAGGTCTTCGAAAATAAGGGCACCTTGATGAAACCCGTGCTTGGATGAAATAGTAATTGCTTTTGTGTTTGATAGACATTTGAAGGGATCCTTTAGTTGAACACATTAAATCGAACTCTTTATTTATAATGAGTCTGACGTGGAACAAGTCACAATTCAACACCTTTTTGGTGTTGTTTTTCTTGATATGAGATTGCCATTGATTGCTCCCTTCTAAGGGAACAAGTGAACCCAGCTGAACTGGGAGTGCTTTTGCAAGAAATATGGGTTACTTGAACAGATGAGTGATCCTTTAGTAAAGAGCTGAATCAGTAATAGCTCACTTAGAAAGTTAGTACGAGACAGCATATAAATGCCTGCAAGAATGTGGTTCAGATATTCCTGCTATCAGTAATGTTCTATTGGATTTGCAAGGCAAAAATAACCTCATAAGGACCGTGCAATTTGCTATGCATATTATTCCACCTTTTTTCCTATAATGCTTCCATTTCATTGGAGAATGCAAATGCAAGTGAAGTTTTCTACCATCTGAAACTCAAGTTCGTCCCTCATTTTTATGGTATTTGCTTATAAGTTCGTCTTTAGAAAGTTTGCTCATCTCCTCTGTAAGAATGTTCCTTGCTGGAAAAATAGAGAATATGGACTATACTCCTTAACTAAAAAAATTAGCCTGGTATGATGTAGATGAGCCCTATTCTGATTATACCCGAAATCTGATTGAACAGTATTGACAAAGGAGAACGTTTGATCATGTTCCTTGAAAGTAGAAACATTGTTCTTATCCTCTGATATTCTATGTTCTGCTTCCACCTCTTGATAAAATGTTAACTGTTTTTTATTTTATCTTTTTTGGCATGCTGTCTTATAGTTTGTTTGTTTGACGAACATTGATGAATTTAAAGAGGCGAAAATATTTAACCTTATTTATGCAACTTGTTATGATTTTAGTTACCTCAAATATCAGGCCATGACACAACTGTCAACATCACTTAATATCATCACACTTGCTTCAAGGGCCGCTTATCTAGGATCACAGCATCAAATTCAAACCAATACGGCAAAATTCTTAAGTTTCTTTTTGGTTGGTCAAACACCAATGATCTGAGATTGTTTGTGATTCTTTTTATACTGGACCTCCTGTTTTGGCGAAAGGCCAAGTTAGCTGGCAAGAACCTGAACCCTCCAGCTGGGTTGGAACTTGGGATCAAGCACTATGTCCGTAGATTGTATCTGAACCATAAACTAAGGGACATGATCCCTTTCCCATGTCCAAATCTGAAGCTATCTTTAGCTTAGACCCTTGGAAGATGCAGCTCTTCAGCTGCTGAACAGAATCATTTGTTATCACCAACCAAGAAGAACATGTTTTGTTTAGTCAATTATAACGGCACGTCTTATAGTTGTTGTCATATACTAGGGCAGGCCCACAGAAGAAAGAAGAAAGGAACCTCAGGTAAAAGGAGTTACAGGGTAGTGACTGTTTTGTCTGTGAATTTTTTGCTTGTATCCCTTGTATTATATCTGATGATAACAGCAACTGTCAGCAGTTTCCTATGAACCATACATTAACATAAGATTTACAGAATGGAGGCTACCCTAGACATGATCACTAGATTTTGGTTTGGATTATGGACAGAGATATATACACATGAGTAGCTAATGCCCAGAGCCTTTCCTGCTAGGTCCGGTAGCAGCCACCTTGTACACTTGGTCCTTCATTGAGAACACCACTTGTTGATTCAAGCTCCTTAGAGGTTTTGACGATGAATCTTTTCTTGCAGGAAAACCACCGACCGCAGCACCAGTACTAGGAGCCTGGTCGTGTAGCCGGTCTTTTGATGCTGAATCATCTCTGGTTTCGAACTTTGCCTCTGGTTGATGATGATGATCTTGAAGAGCTCTGCAATGAACCAGAGCTGTTGTGCTGAAATGTGAAGAGATGAGCATCAAGAGGAGGACACAGGAGTGGTGCCTCATTGTGCTTCCCTGGTTGCTGTTACCAACCGAAGCCCATGACCTCTAATAAGTAATAAGTTATAACGCTCTACAAATATTCTCTAGAAGAGAAAAGGGACGGTGGAGCTGCAAAGATTGGTTCAGAATCACCCAATTCATAAGCTTGTAGGCCTTTGGTTTTTGGAGGCAGGAAAGGATGGTGCAGAGCTTTGTTGTAATGGGTCCCTTTTTTATTTTTTTGACTGTGACTTTCTTTTTCCTGCAAATTCAATAACAAGTTGTTGGTATTTGATTTGTTGTCTTTCTCCATTCACCAATGAAATGCCCACAAAATCTTCCTTTGGAGTACGATGTCTTAGTGTTTGATTATATTGACAAATGAACTTGGAAAATGTAACTTACTTATTTTAGCACAATTTTTTCTAGGATGGGCGCTTTTCACTTGAACTGGAAAATACATTGGCATAGATTGTATCCAAAGAAATGTAATATTCGGTAGGGGCGTTTATGGTCGGTTAACTGAGGCCGATAACATTGATAACCAAACCATTATACTCGTTGTTGTAATTTTCAAAAAGCAGTGAGTGAAATTTTGCATTAAGTTGGTTATAAACTCAATGTTCAATTTCATTATTATTTTATTTTCATGATAAAAAAATTAAATCAAGTTTGTAGAAAGGAAAAATCGAGTGGTGCAAGAACACGCCATAAACTCACGCACGTGTGAAGGATCCCAGAAACTGTGGATGGTATTAGTTTTAGTTAATATAAAGAGACCATTAATATTGGAATCTCCTTATCTTTGGCAAAAGAAGAAAGATGTCTTGAAAGACCTACATAAATGAATATTAATATAGGTATTAAATTTCTCTTTTATCAGTGTGAATGTGTCGATGGTTTGATGCAAATTGGATTTATCACTTTAGGTCCCACACCATGCCTGTTGGAGTTGGAGACGTTCGGCAAGGATAATTATATGCACTAATGGATGATTATTATTCAATGGAACTTTTAAACTCTACAGACATTCAGACAACATATGACACTTGTATTGTTGGGATATGCATAAAAATCCAACATATTTATAAAGAACACAAAAATACATAATTTAATACTGAAAATAATATAGTTTTTACTCATATAAACAATATGATCTACAAATTAATTTGATCATATGATAATAAAGATTAAAATTTTATTTAATACATAACAAGCAATCAACCACGGTAGAAAAAACACTCCCTCTTCTTCGTGTGAAACCTTGCGAACGCAGATTGTTTTAGTCGTTGCTACCGATAACTGCATGAGCTCCGATCGTGGGAGTTACCGATGGGGCTTACCTCTCAACTGCCTTCAAGACCAACTACCTATCCCTCAGCAGAGCGTTGCCGTCTGAAGATCGTCGGTCTCCACTGTCCGAGTTTTCAGGGTCACGCTTCTCACCAATCGGCGGCCACTGCTGTGAGACTATCACCGCCAAACCATCTACCCACCGGAGCCCTTCTCGACTTCTCTCTCCCCTATTCCTGGTCGGGTCAAGCACGCGGCTCCCTGTCTCGGTCCGGTAAGATGGACCACCTTCGACTCCGGCGGGTTCTCCCAGGTCCTGGTCTTGTCGGACAGTCAAAAGGTCCTTGTCCCCATCTCCTCCTAAGTCCAGTCGGGCGATGGTCTCCGGAGCTTTTCCCGTCAGTGAGAAGTGTTACCAGCGTTGTCTTTCCGGTTAGAAATATTTGTGGCCGCCTTCATGTGGTCCGGTATTGTGGCCGCCTCCACGTGGGTCGGGATATTTCCATCACATCTCCGGGGTCGTTAGAGCATGCTCATCCTTGCACGTCTCTCCCTAGCTCCCGTCCTCGGCAACCAAGCTTATCGATCTTGAACGATTATGCTCCCCCCTTTCGTCCAACTCCATCTTTCCGTCGTGGAGTGGCGCATAAGTCCACCCGTAATCAGCATCACTGCCAGGAAAATGGGATTCCTGTCCGTCGGTGTCTGCTCTAAAATATCAACGAGGACCCTGACCCTTAGGGTTGGGGCCCAACGGGGAATGGAAACCATTGGACCCAGAAACGGGAAGGTCTTCTCGGCCTCTCTCACTCGGATCGAGACTTGTCATCCATCAAGCCAAGACAACTATCCTACGGGGTATTTAGTTTCATGGTCTTGTTTATTTGAGCTTTTCTGTTGTTATCGTATAACTTCTATTTTTTTACGATACAAGTTTTGAGTGTAGCCTAGGAAGTATTGGGGGAAGATGATAGAGATTGGGAGTTCAGAATATAAGAATGGGATAAAATAGTATTTTCGCGGGTTTGGGTTAAAAAAGAAAGATAAAAGAAATAGAAGGTAAACAAATAAAGACTAGTAGACAAATAAAATTAAGGATGAAAGCTATCTCTACAAATTACTCTATTTGGAAATGATCAACAAAACGTAACATTTTCAAAAGAATTACTGTAAAAAGAAAATCGGGGGAAAGGATGGAGACAAAAGGTGGGGGCCAGGACTGTAAAAAATGTCTCATCGCCATCCTACATATTTTTTGTGACATTTACATACCGCTGTACCGACGAAATCCTTTGTCATTCCAGATGAGCAGAATCCTGAGCTTATTGAGATTATGGCACTATCAGAGGCGCTGACCTGGATATTGGAGATGTGGTGGAGTCAGACAGTTTGGGGATAGTACCAGCGGTGAACGAGAGGAATGATATGCTATCCCTCTTTGGTGGTATGTGGTTGAGTGCAGAGTAAAATTGAGAATGTTGTCGGGGTTTGTAATACAATTTACCTGTAAAGAGGCAAATACAGTTGCATATTTGTTAGCTAGAAATACAACTTATTGGGACATTATTGACAAGACTATTGCTCCGATTCCGGAAATACTTCTTGTAGCTTTAAATGACGATTTAACTAATCAGTGAAATTCCCCCATTTTACCTCTGAAAAAATACCGCTCGTACTGTTTGGGCTTTGGATCGACATTCATGGAGCAAAGATGGGAAGAAGCACACCAAGATACTTCTTAGGGCTTTACAAATTTGGATATTTGGGCCCAATGAGCTCACTTATCATGAAATGGTCGGATGTTCAGTTGAGTATCACACCAACCTAAGTGGCACGGCAGAAAAATGGAAGCTCGTCGGAATCACGATTCAGGCAGCCGCCCAATTTGATCATCTCCTATCTCGGCTCTGAGTATGACCTCCTCTTTCTCTCTCTGCTGCTTCGGACTTGAGATTTGCATGTTGAAATTGATTTCTGGCGTACCGTGTATCAAATCTCAACTGACCGACTTTGTTACCTCATCTACTACTGCTTAGGATTGCAATGATTGAGAAACGCTTGGCGTTCTACTTTTGTTTTTGTTCCTATTTTTGCTTATGTGTTTTTCAATATGATGAGGTAACTCCAATATTCTGACATTGTAATGTAACACCCGTTATAAATCCGTGCCCACTTGGATTAGCCTGATGGTGAAGAGCTCTTCACCCGAGTTAGCGTACCCCATATTCGTAATGTTAATCAACTCTTGGTTTGATATTCCAGCACCTGTAATTATTCATGTAATGTGATCTGCATTTGGTTCATGGAGCCTACCCCAATTGGAAAATTGAATTCTAGTAGCTGCAATGCAATTATTAATGTATGCCCAAGTTAGAGCTTACTTCTTTCAAGAAAGAGACAGTGCCTTGTGGGTTTCCTTCAAGAAAGAATTAACAAGTAGTCGGATTGTCCTACGAACCTGTACTTTTATTATACTATGTTATTTTAGGTTTTTGAGGCTTAGTTTTGAAAGAATGAATGTGGATATTTTGTTCACTGTATTGTAAGTTTGTTCGCCTTTGTTTTTTTGAACTCCCTATGTTTCAACAACTTTGTTTCTGAGTTAAACTCTGAAGCTATACATGCTATCACGATACAACTTAATTTGTTTAGCCCATTATATATGAATGCTAAGGTGCTAAATATATGAACCAGGAGAAGATTTTCCTGCATACAGTGTTGCTCGATGTGCCATATTGCATGGTTGGAGTAAAAAGTGAGTATGCTTTCTGAGGTCTGGACATCTCAACAAGAACTGGGACAAACTGTAAGGCACAGACCGTCTGATGAAGCATACTGAAGAAGATGTCTTGAAGCAGTAGCTCTTGGACGGGAAGTAGGGAGTGTCAGAAAAACAGGTTGGATTTATAGCTTTATAGGCGTTTGGAGAGCTTTTATTCTATTGCGCCTTTTTTATATTTTCAAGCATGGTCTGTGAAAATTGCACATATTGGTTGTGTATGTGATATAATTTCCTTATTTCATGCATAAAAGAAGAGGCAAACTGCTTGTTTCCTTTCCGCGACTAATGGATTCGGGCAAGAGAAAAGATGAATGACATATGACAGAGGCTTGGTAGAGTAATCTTTTCATGATGGTTTTGTCTACTTGTGCATTCCACTGATCCAGGAAAGGCAGGTCATTGTGATTCAATTTTGTTATAATAGTAGCATTATTTTTATTTCTTTTCAAATGACACTTGATTTAGACTTTATATTATACAATGAACTCAGCTAACACAGACATCGGTTTTTCTGTTTCCCAGACCAAATTGTAGGCGATGTCATCTCGGATACAAGCCTTTATACCAGTAAGGCTATGGTTTATTCAGATCCATCAGGAAAGGATGAGATATATTGCTCAGTGTAGAAGAAGACAAGTTTAATGCTCAAGATTACTGCCATCCACATCCAACACGAACCTGTACCTCACGTCATTTCGTTCCATTCTCTCGAAAGCCTTGTTCACATAATCCATCTTCACCGTTTCTATCATAGATGCCAAACCCTTTTCTGCCCAGAAATCTAGTATTTCCTGTGTCTCTTCCATGCTTCCTATAAAACTCCCCATGATCGTTTTCTTCCCTGAAACACAACAGAAACAATTACTTTGCTTAACCATAAGAAGTCAGGCAAATAAGCCTAGAAAACTTACCTAGAATCATGTCATCTGCATCAAACTGCAGCGGTTTGGTAGAAACACCTACTAGGAGCAGCTTCCCGTAAACTCCTAGCAGTGAGAGGTAGGATGGTAGAGGATGGAAAGCTGGCACAGTGTCAAGGATATAGTCAAGGCTGTTGGCAGCTGCAGCCATCTCCGAAGCATTGGAGCTAACAAGAAAAGCGTCAGCACCTAGGTGCTGCAAGGCCTCTTCCTTCTTTTTATCAGATGAGCTGATCACAGTCACATGGTGTCCCATTGCTTTGGCTATAAGTACTCCCAAATGACCAACTCCCCCCAAACCCAATATCCCTCCTCTCAGAGCCTTCCCACACCCAATGAACTGCTTCAAGGGACTGTAAGCTGTCACTCCAGCACATAACAATGGTGCCGCCTGCTCGAGCTCCAGATTCTCCGGTATCCTAACCACAAACCTGACTTCTTATAATGTTAGTCGAGTTTTGCAGACTATTGGCGATTTCAAACGGTAACAAAATTTGCCATGCAGAGGTTATTTTCATGGCTTACTTTTGGTGGACAACCATGGCAGAAGAGAAGCCTCCTTGTGTTGGCGTTCCATCTTTGTAGATACCACTGTAAGTCATGATTCTACCATTGCAGTACTGCTCCATATTTGATTTGCAAGACAAGCATTGCCCACAAGACCCAACTAGGCAGCCAACACCAACCTTGTCACCAATCTGGAATCTCGTGACCTCCGAACCCAACTCCACCACTGACCCCACCACTTCATGCCTTGATGATCAGACCAAATCACCTCAATCAGCAACACAATTCAGTTCAACTTTGAGATAAACTGAAGGAGCTTACGTACCCCGGGACCAGAGGATAGGTCGTGCCATGAATCTCATTCCTCATCTGGTGAAGATCACTGTGGTCTATTCCACAATAGAGCACCTTCAACACTACATCTTCCGAGCTTGTCTTCCTGTGTTCAAGAGCATGTAAGTTAATTACTTCACCCAAAAACTAAAAGAAGAAGAAAATTGTTCAGGAGAAACCTGAGTTTGAAAGAATATGGAGAGAGTAGTCCAGTTTCGTCTCTAGCAGCCCAACCAGTAACTGTTCTTCCCTCCATTTTTTTTTTCAATCTAGACAGTGGCAAGAAAGTGGGAAGAAGATTGTGAATTTGTAGGCCTCTTTATCCATTCTATTTATAGAGAGAAAGAAGGAAGGTGCTGTGAATTCAGTCTAAGGATTTGGTGGCGGCTTGAGAGGGAATGGTTTTTTAATGTGGGTCCTGCTCATACCTCCCTCCATTAACAATCTAGCTTATGCAATTGCTTACGAACAATTCTAAATAACTATATGCTTTTTTTTAATGCATCAAATGAGACTAATAACAGGTTTATGATGCATATTGATCCAAAACTAAAAATGATAGAGCCATGCGATTGCGAGGCATCCGTTTGTAATGCAAATTGAACTTTATTCTTGTTAGTCTAAAACCGATTGTTACTAATTCTAATTTTCACAATTGTGATATATAAGCTACACTGTGATATATCCTTATCCCAAGTCCTTAGAGCATCTCTAGCCCTTGTGGTAAGAAAAGTGGTAACGCCTGCGGTAAGACGCTAACAGGGAACCAACATCCAGCACCAACCGTCAGCAACCTCCAATACTAGTATGTTGGTGCTGACTACTCGTGCCATTTTATTCACAATTTTCCAACCGTCGACGGTTCGTATCGACGGAAAGCTTATCATCAACGTCAAATCGTTGACTTAACGTCGACAAAACGCCAGCTTACCGTCGGCGTTTTCTCACCGCCAATGCCTTACAGTCGGCATTACCACCAGCGTTGGATAATTAGGATATTATGAATCTAATTCAGTGGTCAACAATTCTAATACCTAACCCTATCTATGGTTTATTGATGTGTGGGAGCAGGGTCAACGAATCAAGTCGTAAAGCTGACGTGTTTAGAGACCGAGCGTCGAGAACGGTTGGATTTGGAAGGGACGGACAGAGGGCCACAAGCAGATACCCAATGGCAATTCCCAAAATGGTGCGTTGGTGATTCCGTAAGGACGCCTACACTTTCACTTTCCCTCCTCCTCCGTCGCACCACCACCATCCATAACTGCTCTCTCTCTCTCTCTCTGTTTCGCTTCATGTGACTGAGAACTCCAAAACCCCCCCAAATTATGGAAACCCTCCCCAATTCGATCCGTCCGGCTCCGGCCAAATTCCGATCACCGCTTTTCCTGAGTCCCCGGGCAATTACTGCTACGGCCACTAATTTGCGAGTTAGCTCCTTCGCACCGTCTCTTCTAAGCCTTAACCGCGCCTTTCGATCTTCCTCCATCCGATTCAATCGCCACCATTTTCTGCCAAATTCCTCTATCAGCCGCATCCCTACCGTCCGTAGCGCCGCCGATCGTCATCATGATCACCACGGACACAGTCACGACCACCACCATGGGCACAGTCACGCCCACCACCATGGTCACAGTCACGACCACCACCACCATCACCACCACCACCATCACGGAGGAGGTGGCGCGGAGCTGACTGGGCCGCAGAAGGCGCTCATTGAATTCGCCAAGGCCACGCGATGGTCAGACGCGGCGAATTGTTTCAGGGAGAACTTCCAGCTGTGTTGCTGTTCCACAGCTTTGCTTATCCTCTCCGCTGCTTGTCCGTTCGTTCTACCCAAGGCCGCTGTGAAGCCTCTGCAGAATGCCTTCGTTCTCATTGCTTTCCCGCTCGTTGGAGTAAGATTTTGGTCTCTTTTATAGGGCTTAGCTTTTGCTTGAATTTGTTTGTTTTTAGCATCTCATACTTACTAGATGGTAGACATACTGGGGATCTTCTGAACAATCCATGTTTACCCAGCTTTAGTTTCTGCTGTACTCTATAATTAGCTCCTGAACTGTCATATTTGAAAGTCGTCTTTGAGTAGAAAGAAATGAAGTTCATCCAACACTAGCAGCTTCTAAATGTTTGTTTTATTATGTATAGTGATGCTTGGTAACACTGTCTTATAATGTTTCCTGTATGGCCGATTTGTATGCTGCATTTTTTCATCATGCTCAGCATTATCCCTTAATAATGAGGAATACCTCTCTGGACTACTCAACGTTTCTGAGTTTTGAGTCTTTATGTATATAATGGTATAACATTGTTCTTGTCAGATCTCAGCAGCACTAGATGCTCTTACGGATCTTGCTGGTGGGAAAGTGAACATTCATGTTTTAATGGCCATGGCAGCATTTGCATCTGTGTTCATGGGTAACACTTTGGAAGGGGGGCTTCTTCTTGCAATGTTCAATATGGCTCATATTGGTAACTATTCCAAAGTCTAAACTTGCATATAAGGATCTTTGTGTGTGTGTGTTAATGTTAACTTTTTAACTTATAATGCATGTCATGGCTGCAGCTGAAGAGTATTTTACTAGCCGTTCTGTGATTGATGTTAAAGAGCTGAAAGAAAACAACCCGGATTTCGTCCTCGTATTGGAAGTTAATGATGATAAACTACCTAATTTCTCTGACTTGGCTTACAAAAGAGTTCCGGTGCATGATGTAGAAGTGGGATCATGCATTCTGGTTGGGGCTGGCGAGGTTTGTGATGCCTAAACCTTTGCCCATTTCTTCCTTATGAGAGTCGTTCTTTAATCATTTGGTTTGGACCACTTTTCTTTAATGTATTTTTGTTAGGAAGTGTGGAGGAATTTAAACCTAATGACGTCCTGTACTGTTTCTAAAAAAGCAAGGAATGTCATCTAGCTCAAAGATAGTTGATTACATAAAACCAATCACAATAGGGTTATATAAGTTGGGATAATGAAATCAAAGAAAACCTTAGAACATTAGATGGCCCAATGTTGGATAAGGGTGCCAGTTCATGTCTTCATTATATACTGTTCCTCTTGTATGTTTAGGTTAGAAGAAGGCGCCGCATTATACATACTCATAACTCATAGCCAATAGGAATTTCAGCTTTATTGATTGTGTGTATGACATGCATGCTATATTATGCTCTTTGCAGTTCTCTTTTTCTTCACCTTGTGATAGAACTTAATTCTTCTAATAAACCTGTGGCATGAGATTGTTGCACTTAATTCACACTATTGTTATTAGGCTGTGCCCGTCGATTGTCAAGTGCTCCAAGGCAATGCAACAATTACTATCGAGCACTTGACAGGCGAAGTCAAGCCATTGGAAGCAAAGGTTGGAGATAGAGTTCCGGGTGGTGCAAGGAACTTGGATGGCAGGATGATTGTGAAGGTGTGTTTTACCATTTATAAATTTGTCTATTTTTAACTTTTAATGGTTGTGGATTTGTAGGAAAACACTGACCTTTGTTTGCCTTGTTTAGGTATTTTGTATTTTGCCATCTTAGGATTTCTTCAATAAAAACTCTAAATTCCTCGGCTTTCATATAATTTGGAATATAAATGGAAGTTTTTAATTTTGAAAATCTTTAGAATTTTGATTGTGCTGCATGAATTATCATGAGGTGTAACAATAGCTTTCTGCTTCCCTTGTTCCGTGTTGACCATTAATTTCCATGCAGGCAACAAAGACGTGGAAGGAGTCAACATTAAGCAGGATTGTGCAGTTGACTGAGGAAGCCCAATTAAATAAACCAAAGCTTCAAAGGTGGCTGGATGAATTTGGGGAGCGTTATAGTAAGGTTGTTGTTGTCTTATCTGTGGCCATTGCACTTCTAGGACCAATTCTTTTCAAGTGGCCATTGCTTAGCACATCAGGTAATTTGGACGAAGTTCCTCATTAGTTGTGTTGAAGTGTCTTCTGCTAACAATGTCTTATGTGAATGAGATGGCATTTGGTTTTACTTGGATGACTGTTTGCACACTTATTTATCTGTGTCTTTTTGAGTTTGCACACTTATTTATCTGTGTCTTTTTGAGTTAGCATGCATTCGAGTACTAATCCCAATAGCTACAAGGCTATGTTTGGTATGCAGAAGACAAGAATGACTTGGTAGATGCAAAAATGACTAGTAAGCTCGTTCCATCTTTCTTCATAAAAAAATATTCCTTTCTCAACCTATGGAATAATGACCATTCCAACTTCTACCTAGAAGACCATTATGTTCCAATTTACTGCAATACCCATGAGTTCAGTGAAGAGAGAATTTATCCATCGCTCTTTCTAATGAATTAGATCATGTTTAATTGTTAGCATAACTTTTGTTTATCAAGAGAAAGTTTAGGACTAATTGTTTTGAGTTTGGTCATGATGTTCTTCACTCCTTTGTACTGTGCGTAATTATTACTTAAAGAAATTAGCTAACATTTTTAATGGTTAATATTCTTTGTTAATTCTGATTTCTTATTTATCGATGGGATTTAGTATTGTATTCTTCTTTATTTTATTCATATTTGATTATAATTTGTTGTATATATTCATTATTAAATTGACTCTACATTATGTTTCTATAAAAGATATAAGGATGCTTGGGTATACACATATTAAAAGTACCTTCCATGTAAGCATAAAAATTATATACCAAACCGCTCAGTAAACTCCGGATGGAATAGGAAAAAAATCTGTCTGGAATAGCTGTTCCTTTCTTTTCCAACATGCCAAACACAGCCTAAGTTTTTTCCATAAGAGTGCAAAAAGTGTTACTTTCCCGAAAAGGATTTCCATAGAACCTTTGTCTCTCTTTCCGTATACTTTAGTAGGTTTGTGGAACAGCTAAATTGATCTTTGCAATGAAATACCTGTCTTATGTCCTTATTACTATGTTTTTGTTGTTGATGTAGTTTGCAGAGGTTCGGTCTACAGAGCACTGGGGCTCATGGTGGCAGCATCACCTTGTGCCTTGGCTGTGGCTCCCCTGGCTTATGCTACTGCTATCAGTTCTTGTGCTAAGAAGGTATCAACTACTAACATTCATGAATAAGTACTAGGTTTTTGGTTTGGGAATTTTTTCACTATATGGGATCCAAAACTATTAAGGGGTGTAGTTTGCAGGATTTGATGCCCAAAGGATTGTTCTTGTTATTAGCCTACTTCAACATACTGTAATTAAGTTATTTATTATTTATCTCTTGATCCCTATATCTGTGAATGTGTCGTGTAAAATACAACAAATTTCAGTTATTGATACAGAAAATGCCCATGGTAACATAACTGTGAATTGATAAGTATGTTAAAGTTTGTTTACATACATGTATACATCTTTCCTTTGGGCCGAACCTAGTGACGTTACTTATATATAACTATATCTCATTCTCAAGTCTCCGTCGTGCCAGAGTTTTAGGAGAAATGTCAGGCAGAGACTGATCATAGGCCCCATATCTTTGGCATTTTTCCTTCTGTTATATAGAGGTCAAACTGGTGGTTATCATACACTCTTCATTTAAAGTTATGTATGAATTTACTGGTTGAATGAAAAATTCTGCATTCAGTATAATACTGGAAACTGGATTTGATAGATATCCTTTTACTGAATTACCAAGCATGTTTATTTGAGGAAGATATTCTAGAAATATTTTTATCATATCAGGTGACCTGGAGTAATAAAATATGGGATTTGAGTTCTGTTTAATGTGATTATTTCAGGCATGCTGATCTTCTAAAAGCCAAGACATGTTTATTGGTTGCAGGGAATATTGTTGAAAGGCGGCCATGTCTTAGATGCTCTAGCTTCTGGCCATACTATTGCATTTGATAAAACTGGAACATTGACAACTGGGGGGCTTATGTTCAAAGCAATCGAACCAATTTATGGTCATGGGGTCAGGAACAATACATCAAATTTTGCTTCTTGTTGTTTTCCCAGCTGTGAACAAGAAGCTCTAGCCGTAGCAGCTGCAATGGAAAAGGGTACTACACACCCTATTGGAAGGTACTGTTGTATTTGTTTGGCATGAGATTATGTACTGCTGTGTTTTGTAGACAACTAAGTAACATGATCAACCAAACCTTTCCAATACTTTGGTCCCATCTTTTTTTCATGAACCCCGCTCTTTATAGAAGTAAATCCACTCTTTATAGAAAATTGATAACCTTCTTTTTATTGTCAATGTCTTCTAGTCAATATGATGCATTCACATGTTCAATGTAGTTTTGCCTCTTTTATGTTATTACCAAGTATGTTTGAATTGTCGTTGAGTGTTTACACTCTAGATTATGTATTTAATTTCTGCTCTTGTGTTTGTTGCAGAGCTGTTGTAGACCATAGTGTAGGGAAAGACCTTCCTTCTGTTTCTGTCCAAAGTTTTGAATATTTTCCTGGTAGAGGTCTTACTGCAACTCTCAGTAGCATTGAGGTAGTGTATTCTGTACTACCATTGTATCTCATCATCATGATTTTAAGTCTGTTGACCACAAATATTACAAGCCTTCTGTGGCACAGTTTTTCTATCTGTTAGGATAGTTAGATTTTATCATTAGTGATGGCTCACAACATTAATTTCTTCAACATGATTAAGGTTTTCTTCAGTACTTAAACTATGTCCTGGTTTCAATTTGTATGAACAATAATATTTTAGATGTGTGGTACATTTTCTCGAGGAAGTAAATTCAATACAGATGTGGCCCTTTCTATATTTGTTTTCTTTCTGTTCTACTGGTATTTTTTTTAATATACTTTTGAGCCTCTTTTGTTTGTGGATTGGAGGCCTTTTTTTACTGATGGTTTGATCCATATCCTGCATCCTCAGGTTTTGCATGCAAGTTGTGTTATGATCTAATTTACCTGGACATGACATAAATAACAAAACAAGTAATCTTGAAGTCATACTTTACACATCTGAATTTTCATATTGGTTTTTCTTCGTGGTTGGCATGTGATTATTGCAATCATGCAAATAGTTCTAGTAAGTATACAGCTCCCTGTAACTCTGGGGCATGAATGCATACCACATACTAGCTTCTGTAATTGAGGAAGGCCACATCATTTTAGTAGTGTACACACTACTTTATTTCATATTTACCAGGTCATAGTTTGATAACTTAAAATCATTATATGGGTATGGAGGTATTTGTTTGTTTCTCCCCGATATTCTTATTAGCAATTGTTTTGTAGGTGGTCTGAATGTACACATTTTTTGTTGTGCTATAGTCAGGAAATGGAGAAGAGGGTAAATTGCTGAAAGCATTGCTTGGCTCAGTAGAGTTTATCACAGCAGATTGTAAATCTGAAGGTGAATCAGAGAAGATAAAGGAAGCTGTTAATGCATCTTCTTATGGAGGCGACTTTGTTCAGGCTGCTCTTTCCATTGATGAAAAGGTAACACTTGATCCTGTGCTAAGACAATGTACTTTCTACTGTTCTGTAAATACTTTGACCTCCAACCTGTCAAAGCGGAAAAAAATGTAGTCCTCCATACTATTAGATTTATGTTCAACTGTCAATGAAGTGTAATAGTGTAGAAAAACACAAGAAATTTCATTATTAAACAACAATTCTTTATATGGGAACATGATGAACTGTGGCATCAGGCCAACCATAACCTATATATGTATATGGTCATGCAAACTTAAATATGATTGATGCTGTTAAATCCCTTTATTTTCTTTCTGCTTTATACAACATCAAAGTTCCGAAATATCATAGGCGAGAAATTGAGGACAACACTATCTGTGTGCAGATAACACTTATCCACCTTGAGGATAAGCCTCGGCCTGGGGTTTCAGACGTGATAGCAGAACTGAAAGATAAAGCAAAGCTCCATATCATGATGCTAACGGGTGACCATGAGTCCAGTGCATCGAGAGTCGCAAATGCCGTTGGCATCAGTGAAGTTCACTGCAATCTGAAACCTGAGGATAAGCTCACTCACGTCAATAGCATCTCAAAGGCTATGGGTGAGTTTAAAATTGACCACTTAATCTTGCCTTTTTCTGTTGCCATTCAGTTTTCTGGAGATATGATGTCCTCCATCACTGTGAGATATGCATGATTTTGAACCTCGTTATTAACTGAAGTTATATCATGCAAGTCTGTAACAGCTGCTGGCTTTATGTTTTGGGAATATTACTGTAGGAGGAGGTCTTATTATGGTCGGTGAAGGCATTAATGATGCCCCAGCTCTTGCTGCTGCTACTGTTGGGATTGTTCTTGCTCAACGTGCTAGTGCCACTGCTATAGCTGTTGCAGATGTGCTGCTGCTGCGAGACAATATTTCTGGTGTTCCTTTCTGTATTGCCAAATCTCGCCAAACGACTTCTTTGGTCAGTGCTGCTGTGATATGACAGTTCTGTGATAATTTTTTTTTTCTCTTCCTGCTGGTTAATTCTTCATGGTGTACTTGCAGGTCAAGCAAAATGTGGCACTTGCTTTAACTTCTATATTTCTGGCCTCTCTCCCCTCGGTCTTGGGGATTCTTCCACTCTGGTTAACGGTACGAATTAAGATCCCAATTAGTTATATACATTCGTTGCTGCTCATCATTCAATTGTTACAAACAAATGACATTTCCCCCTCAGAAAGGGTCTTCACATATAAGGGGGTAACATTTATGAGTTCGACATGAAACGAGAACTATCTTGATGATACCAATCACTGATCTATCATCATATAGATTTTATACTTTAAGAAGGAGGGTGCTTGAATTGACTCCTCAAAAATATCTTATAAGAAGGCAAACTATGCGTTTCATAAGGGTATAACCATATAATGGTTTTTTTTTTTAATCTTACTAGCTTCTTTTATAATTTTTAAGTTGGAGAATGAGAAACTGGTACTCTAGCTCTTTTTTTTCCGGCTTGTAAGTTGAGTTAAATCTACTAAGCACTTAGAGTTTTATTGGATAAAATTAAAACACCTTGTACTGTCTCACAATAATGGAGGAAAACTTCTATGGCATGGATTGCAAAATCTCATGAATGTGACCAAGTCACTGACCATAATAAATGTAGTTCTCTGTTAGTTTGTTGCTAGGTAGGTGCTTCTTATTTATTCATACTGTTGGCTGTTTATGACCCAAGCATAATCCTTAATGAATGCTGTTTTACATGCAGGTCCTTTTACATGAAGGTGGGACACTTCTTGTTTGCCTGAACTCTATACGTGCTCTAAATGACCCGAAATGGTCCTGGAAGGAGAATTTACATCATCTGGTTGACATAATCAAGTGTAGATTAGTTTTGCCGAGTGAACATGACACTGGGCCAAGCACTGTCCAGGCCACACCTTCCTAGTTCATGCTCATTTTAGTCTGTAGTTGACTTATATTCTCAAGTTAATCCACAGTACATAAAGAAGCAATTGCTTGGTTAGTTGTGTATAATGTCCTCAAACTCAGTTACATTACAAGTTGTTCATTCTTTGAAGAATCAATCAGTAAAATATTGACTCGGTATCAGGTGAACCGTTATGTAACACAATAAGTTAACTTTAGATGGCCTTTAGACATACATTTTAATACTTGGGTATGCGACGATCTGAATTCGTTATTTGGACTTGTACTTTTCTTGATCGCTAACAACTATGTGCCATGTTTATCTGCATTTTGTTTCCTGTTTCTTATCTCACTTTCTCTTCTGAGTTCTTCAGTAGGCGATGCTCATCAGCTCATCCTCTGTACGTGATTTGTTGATCCACAAAAGTCAACTTGGATTACTTGTTCACATCAACAAGATATCAAACACTAGCAAGTAAGTCCATATATATTTTCTGGTTTGAATTTGGATCTTCATTCCATGATTATTGGTTCGTTTATGCTTCTACCGTTATTAGTTTAATTTGTTTCCTTCACTATCGAAGTTGTTTAAGACTTGTGGTCCATATTTATACGTGATTGAAAATCAGAGCTTTCAATGCACATGTTGGTGTTATATTAATAAACGAACAATTAGGTATCAGGTGAATATTTAATTGCATGTCTGTACCCAACTTCCTAACTCGAGATATGTATGAAATTATTTTGAATTAATCCATGAGTCAAAGGAAGATCTGCTCCAAGGTGAAGTGTAAACATGATCTCTCTAACTGCCAACTGCTATATCTTTACCAACTGGATTTGACTAAAACGGAACAAATCGCATTGCTTCCCAACTGAACCTGTAATGCAATAGCTATCATCCAACCACAAACCTGGATTTCCGTTTTAATAAAAACAGATGAACTAGTTCATTCCCACTGCTTGAGTTAATGTAAAGTTGCAGCCTTTGCAGAGATATTTGTTCATCATTCATTAAAGTCAAAACGCATAGCACCTTCCTCCTAGTACCCACAAATCAATTTACATCTCTTTCAGCTCCAGATGTATCCCCTCTGTACCGCAGAAATCAATCTTAAATTCACAAACAACAACAACAATGGCAGTTAACAAATTGAGAGCAAACTTTGATTGGAATTTCAAAGATTTCTATTTGTTCATTCCCGATATCTGCTAAACAGGAAGGGCCAGAGAGATTTACATAGAAATTTCTCCATTGCACTTCACATCATTTATCTTCTGGAGGAAGCATCCATCTTCTCTCAACTTTTGCCGATCTCTGTCCTCTGTACACTAACCAAAATTATTTTCCTAACAGATTTTTTTTTTCAAAAATAAAAAAAGACATATGAGCCCAGCTTTTCCTTCTTTCTTCTTCCCAAACTCATTTCTACAACTTCATTAGTAACTTCAACCCCACCGGTCGATCTGCTAATCCCAATTGGATTCATAACATTGTTCCTAATCCCATGGGTCGCCTCCTGCGACCACATCCATCCTCTCCACCGTCACTCTGGTCCAGCCCCACCATGTAACTCCTCACCTCCTTCCTTATCATCTCCTGCAACACTGCTACGAACTCTCCGCTGAACGGCACGAACCCATTGTCCACCACTGGGATCTGATGCTGAATCGGGACCGCCGTCTGAGTCACAGGCGGCATCAAAGAGATCGAGTTCCCCATTTGGGTCGGCTCCGGTTGCCGAGTCGAGATTTCGCACGAATCGGCGCCAGGCAGGGACAGTGACAATGAGGTCGGCGGGTCGTTGGAGGAAGAGGCGGTCTCCACAGGCGGCAAGACGCCGCCTGTTCTCGCAA
>JAYMSV010000175.1:0-20576 GCA_036897745.1 Erodium moschatum
GAGGGACCCGTTCCCGGTGGGATTCGTTGCGTGGAATGGCGGATCTCGCCGTTGTGGTGGTCGTTGGCTCGATTTGGGTATTTCCGTCTGTAGATCTAGTCCATGGGACAAATCTACTTCTTCTCCTCGTTGTGCTTCTTCGGGGAAGCTCGGACAACAACTTCCTCCTCCGTCAGCAGAGCCCTCTCGGATCTGGTGTAGGACGTTCTTCTCCGTCCGTTCAGGCATGGATCTTCGTGGATTTGGTAAGGTTCTGTCTTCTCGATTGGTGGTTGGCTTTGTCGTTGGCCTTCTCCTCTTGATCTGGTCCGTTCGGGACTAGGTCTGAGGCTTCCATGCTCTGTCGAATTGGTCAAAGCCTTCCTCTCATCTCAGATTGCGTTTTTAGACCTGGTCTGTGCGTGGTCTGGGAGGTCAGACCTGACATTTCTCAAGTCTGGGTCGAGCTTGGTAGAAATACCGTCTTCCCTAGACTGCTTCTCGGGTCTGGCCGGAGCAGTGGGGAAGACTGGGCTCGTATTTAGGATTTGGGGCTTTGAAGGACAGTTTGTTTGGAAGTTCTGCTCCTCTCCCTTCGCTGGTTGGGATAGTCATATCCCCCCATTCTGTCTCCCCCTTCTGATTCTTCACTTCTTCTCGATCATGTTGATCAAGCTCGCCGGTTAACGGGTTGGCCGCGGGCGAGGTCTTTGGGTATGTTTGCCCTGTTCAGAAGATTCAACTGGGGTGGGTCAGGTAATTCGGGATAGTCTCTACCGTAGTGGTCATGGCCATCGACATTTAGTTTTTCATCTTTACTCTTTTGAGTGATGTCAATCTAAAGAGCTGGGAGTTCTTTCTTCCCCTTCCAGTTTAGGGTTTTGAGATTTTCTGGTTATTCGGCTTGGGTTTCGGAATTTCTCTCTTCAGCGCTTCATGGTGGTTAACTCAGGTTTCAAGACCTCTCTTTCAAGCTCCCTCCCCCATTTAATGCTTCATGGTGGTTAGATCTGGGTGTCCAAGGCCTTTTTTTTCAATTTGTGTGCTTAATGTTTGTCATATTCACTTCCCCTGCGTGGGCTTCATCTTCATTGCCCCTGCGTGGGTTTCATCGTCATTGCCCCTGCGTGGGTTTGGTTTGGTTTACCTCAATCTGTTGAGGTTGTTCTCGAGATTCCGATTAAAGAGGAACACTCTTCATTGTTCTTTCATCCCCTGCTCTTTAAAGAGCAGGTTTTTATATATTGCTTGCTGATAGAAAAAAGGCGGAATTAAATCTATTTAAAATATCATTTGATTAATTACATAAGATCTATTTTTGAACCGCAGTGCAAGATATTTTGAAGTCTTTCTAGTCCATTTATCTAACAAAAAGCAACATACAAAAACAAGTATACCAGATGTCACGAGTTCGACACTGTATTATATACCAATATGCATTTTTTTGTATTGTTTGTGCGTATTATATCACGTTGTTTTTTTTTCGGTCGGGAGTCTGTAACGCTATTGTCGACCAAGACTAGAGGTTGTAATGTTATTATTTGTCAAGTGCTTCCATCAGAGGTTGTAATGCATATCTGTCCAATTCGGTTAACCTAATGGTATGGTGAAGAGCTTTTCATGTCTCATCTCTCCCTGAAGTCACATATTCGAATCTTGATGAGTACACTTGCTTGATTGTATGTATGAGTGGTGTTTTTTTTAGCGAAAGTTACCACTTTTATAAACTTAAAAGAGTCAGTACACGGAAAGTCACCCCGAGAGGTCTGTACCACAAACTCTATAACATATCGCCGGTGTCACACCCGACTTTAAAAGAAAACAACGGGAATTAAAGGGACGGTACTGCTGCGAACCGCTCAAGATGGTGCCTAAATGTTGCTTGATCCTATGGGAGGCTCTTTTCGTCGTGTGGAGTGCGACTGACTCAACAGTGCCAAGGGGAGGACATGTATGATTTAGGGATCTCTCCCAGTATAAATCCATGAACCCATGGTTACTTATTGGGCTTGGCGAGACTGCATAACAGTCCTCGTCTGATTCGTCTGATTTTTACCGACTATGTCTCTGGTCGTGTCCCCGCTCAAGACGTGGGAAGCTAACACGGAGAAGGCAACCATCACCGTAACAGGGAGTTGCGGATCGTCGCCCATACACCATCTTCATGATACAACATTATTGGATTGTGGATGCGTAGAGGAGGGCACCGCAACTGAGGGGCGCAGTCCTCTATTTATCTCTAATAAAAAATATATACGTGTATGTTCTCGTTAATTAATTTATTAAAATCTGACATTATTTCTTAAGAAAAAGAAAAGTGAAGGTGATTTTTGGTGAAGCCATTTAAATGTTGAACCATAAATCTGAGAGATTAGGAAGTAAACGAAGGGTTTATATTTTTGTTTGCTGGGCTTGTGCAGAACACACACACACATTACCTTTCTCAAGCACACAAATTGCGCGGTTTAGGGTTTTACCAAAATCCCCAATTATCATGGATATTGCAACGGTCTCTCTCATCACCCGTCCTCAATAATTCAACTGCATCGTCTACCAATCAGTCCTTCTCTCTGAACATTGTATCTGTTTATGCCAATTTCAGGAAGAAGAGGAGGAGCAATTCGAAGTTCATTTGGCGCGATTACAGGATTCAGTCGACTCCAATCCCGATGACCCCTCACTCCACTTCGACCTTGTACTGATCTTCAATCGATTGATGTTCCAGTCATTTCGCTGTGTTTGAGTTGATTGAGGTTAGTGTAATGCGGTGCCTGAGTATTTTTGTTTGTCCCGATTTGTGGTGCAATTCAGGGTCTCTTGTTGTGGGAAAGAGGAGGAGGATCGAAAGAGAGTAGAGAAAAAGCGGCGGAGCATTTTGTTATCTCGGCCAAGTTGAACCCACAAAACGGAGCGGCGTTTAAGTATTTGGGGCATTACTATAGCACAGTGGCTGTTGATGCCCAGAGAGCTCTCAAGTGTTACCAGAGAGCTGTCAGTCTCACTCCCAATGATTCCGAATCTGGGGTCAGTTTGTTGTGGCTTAACGTTCTGTAATGTAGGAGTTTGTGTGATGTGGTGAAGTTTTGAATTTTGATTTATTGTGGGCATTGATCAGGAAGCTTTGTGTGATTTGTTGGACCATGGAGGCAAGGAGAGTTTGGAGGTGGCAGTGTGCCGGGAAGCTTCGGAGAAGTCACCTAGAGCCTTCTGGGCTTTCAGGAGATTGGGTTATCTCCAGGTTCATCAGAAGAAATGGTCTGAAGCTGTGCAGAGTCTTCAACATGCCATTAGAGGCTATCCTACATGTGCTGAATTGTGGGAGGTATGATGGGTTTATTTCATTTCTGTCAATGGCATTCATTAGAATGTTAAAACACATTTGGTTGTTTATGTTGAAATGTAGGCTCTGGGTTTGGCTTATCAGCGATTAGGGATGTATACTGCTGCTCTAAAGGTAATTCATTGTGGTTCAGCTTTCTGTTATGTTTATTAGCATACTCTTCTTCATCTTCAGTATTCCAAGAGCTGAGGGGTTGATATATGTTTAAATTGTAAGTGGCATAACTCAGCTTCTGTGTATTTGGTTCATGGAAATCTGAAATATCAGTCATTTGTTTCGGAAACTAGGCATATAACTTTGAGCAATGGAATGTACATTGAATTGGCTTCACAAATGCAGTGGACACATCATTTTCTTAGAAACAAGGCATACAACCGAGTTACTCCTCCAGACTTCTTTTTTGTGTGTGGCAGCTGAAATAGAATTTTAATATCTAATAATTTACAAAAAAATGTTTTAAAAAATCAGAAAGACTGCCGGATTCCTGATTAGTAGCCACTACATATACTAATAAGAAAACAAAGTGAAAACTTTGGGATGTCAAGGCATGCTCTTCTATGTAACAGCTGGCCCATGAGTTGAAATTTGATTGTGTGCTAAGTTTAGAAATTAGTGGTCATAAAGTAACAATGAAATTCATATTCATTATTTGCTTACACTTATCTGTGAGTCACTGACTTCTTAAGTTATGCCAACAGTCTTATGGGCGAGCAACTGAATTGGAGGAATCAAGAGTTTTTTCTTTGGTTGAAAGTGGAAACATCTTGTTGATGACTGGATCTTTTCGACAGGTATTTCTTGTTTTCATTTAGTACTGTAAAGTACTAAAAATGATGTTTAAGTTGTTCACACTAGACAAGCCTGCTAATTGCAATTTGATGGTTGGCCTTGTTTTTTCTTTATTTTTCTAATGTGCTTATTTACTTTCAGTGACAACATTAGCTTTCATTTTTGTACAAATTAAAATTTCTTCTTCACTCCTCTTCTTAAGTAGTAAAAGGAATTTTATTAAATAGGAGTTGGATATCTTATTATGGAATTGAGAGCTGTCATTTTGCTTTTATTAGAAGGGAGATAGCTTTGCTGAGTATCCATTTGATAATTACATGGAGTATAACCTTGTATGTTTGGCCATATGTTTTACCTCCATATCTTGATTGGCATGCACAGTTGTACTGGTCTGTAGATCAGTGATGCTGAGTTCATCTTCACTCATGTCTACCCCCTTCATCTGGAATTGGGATTTTGGATTATCAAATTCATCGAATTTTCTCTTGTTTTCTTTATACTCTAGATCTAATTCTTTCTGTAGGATAACACTTTTACAGCCTTACTTTCTCAGTATCCTTATGATTATATTTGACTGCGATGGTGTATAATGTCATGTTCTGCTCTTTCTGTATCAGGGAATTGATCAGTTTCAGCTAGCTTTGGAAATTTCACCTCACAGTGTGGCTGCAAAGTATGGCCTTGCTTCTGCACTGCTTGGGTTGTCAAAGGAATGTATCAATGTGGGTGCATTTAGATGGGCGGCTTCACTGTTAGAGGTTAGTACTTCTGAATTCTTGAAACTGTAAGGCGTCGACTTTACATTTTGCAGTATTATTGGATTCTGTCATTCAACTCCTAATTGGTGGCAGGAGGCATCTGAAGTTGTAAAAACCACAAACCATTTGTCCGGAAATATATCATGCATTTGGAAGTTACAAGGTGACATTCAGGTATGAATAAGTAGTATCCAGCTGAGCTCTATGCTCGTTATAAATTAGCAATGAGGAAAAGAAAAAGAAGTTAATTACGGGCTTCCCGTTTTTTAGAATTAATTGGCAATGTGTTCATTTAAAGGACAACGTGGCTTGCATATTGACTCTTAGCCACGACACATATAATTATATGAATGTGTTTTCCTCTATGCCAGATCACATATGCAAAATGCTATCCATGGATGGAGTGTGAATCCAAATGTGATAAAGAAGCATTCTGTAATTCCATCCGTTCATGGAAGCAGGTTTGTTGCTCGGCTGCAATCTCTGCTAAAGGTGCTTATCAGCGAGCTTTGCATTTGTCTCCATGGCAAGCTAATATCTATGCTGATATTGCAATAACATCTAACCTCATATCCTCTTTGCATGAATATGATACAAATGTTTGGTGAGATCTTAAGTTCATTTTATTTTGTTTCCTTCATTTGTTGTAGATTTCCCCTCTTTAAATATCTGTTTTACCAGGCAACTATCGGAGAAGATGACTTTGGGGGCCTTGTTACTTGAGGGTGACAATAATGAATTCTGGGTGGCATTGGGGTGTTTATCTAATGATACTGCATTAAAACAACATGCGTTAATCAGAGGATTACATTTGGATGTATCCTCGGCTGTTGCTTGGGCATATCTTGGGCAGGTAATAGCCTATCCCCTTCTCTAGGAATCTCTCTCGTTATGCACTCTTGGATTTCTTCATGGTCTTTATAGGTTTGGGTTTCTCATTCCTCTCTAGTTGTATTTTATGACTTGCTAGAGATTGTGAACCCATTGTTGATATTTTGTTCTTGAGTCAAAATTTAATTTAATTTAGTAGAACAGTCTGTCACATTCATGACTTCTAATTACTCCAACTCTATTCTGCCATATTTGAAGTACTTTAGAGAGTAGAGTTACAATAATGATAGACTAGAACAAAGATGGTATACTTTGCAGAAAATTCAAATTGGCGGGCCATGGCCCATGATTAGTCATCCCATGCTGAAGCTTATTCTTGAAGCCCTTTGGTTGGGCATGGACTGATACAAGGATGACCATCGGCTGAATAGTAGACATGGAAACGTACCATTTTTGCGTGTTAATGGTATACGGCTGGACATGTGTGTAGCTGGAAAAATGACCTCAAAATGACCTCAAATATGAACAAACCTCAGCTTTATGTGACTAAAAAATAATAGCGAGAGATAAATATACTGGAGGTACCATGACAGTACTTTTATGTAGATTTAAATTTCTGTGATATTTGCAGCTTTACAGAGAAGCTGGTCAGAAGCAATTGGCAAGACAAGCATTTGATTGTGCCAGAAGTATAGATCCTTCTCTTGCATTACCATGGGCAGGCATGTCATCTGATTTCCAGGCAGGGTACGTTCTAAATCACCTGGAGTATAGATAACACATGTTTTACATATAGCTGCCATTTAATATCTTTTGATGTCATCCTATATTTCAAAATTCAGGGACCCCGCACCAGATGAGGCCTTTGAGAGCTCTTTGCGAGCTGTTCAGATAATGCCTGTATGTGTTACCTCACTTTATAAGCTTATTATAATACATTGTTTACCCGCAACTTTGAATGCAGTAGTGGAGCTTAGCTGTGTGATCCTTATATTTATTGATGCAAGGAATAGTTTGCCGGAATGGAAGTTCATGGTTCCTATTATTGCCATTACGAGCTGCTCGGTTGTAGTGTTTTGAATTGGGTTTGTGATGCAGCTTGCAGAATTTCAAATTGGTCTTGGAATGATTGCTCTGCTTTCAGGTCACCTTTCGTCTCCACAGGTACGATGATATGCAAGAAACTATTGATTGTTAGTAATATTTTTCTCATCTCTTACTAAATAGTGAAATGGTTTGGAAAGTACCCGTTCATGCTGCTGCTAATTGTCACAGGTATATGGAGCTATCCAGCAGGCTGTGCAGCATGGACCTCACTATCCTGAATCCCATAATTTAAAAGGCCTTGTTTGTGAGGCACGGTTTGATTATCAGTCTGCTGCTGCTGCTTATAAGTTAGCACGCCATGCCTTAAGCATTTCCTCCGGAACTGTTCCAAAAACTCATATGAGAGATATATCAATTAATTTGGCCAGATCACTCTGTTGGGTAAACATACTGTACTTTTCTTCAATTTGTATCTGCTGTACTGTTCTAGAGATGCAGGTCTTGAAGTCAAATGAGGCAAACATATTAATATGTACATGAGTGAACTCTTAAATTGTGCAGGCAGGTAATGCCTTGGGTGCTGCACAGGAATGCGAAGATTTGCAGACACAAGGTTCACCTTCTTATTATAATGTTATGCTTATATTTTTAGTCCTTCAATTTAAAAGTAGAACAAGATAGGAGTGAGCTAATATTTCATTGGCTGATATTTTTTCATGTGAACTTTAATTGAATACTTTTTTTTTTGTTGTGTGATCTTTCATCCATGAAAATACTTCATAGGTAATGACAGTGGATGTATAGACCGTAAGCTTTCTATTCTCCCTCAACTTCTCTAATACAGTTTACATCTTAAAGTTGTGGCGTCCCTTTCTGACTATTCAAAACTAAGAACATGAAGGAGTTGTTACTATCCGACTTCTGTAGTCGTTAATCTTACCTTTCTTTTTTTGTTTTTCCTTTGGGTGTGAGGGGTGTAGAGTTGGTTTGTGTGTCCATGTCTGCAATTTTTGTTGTTGCATCTACAACTGTTATTCACTGCTTTCTGTAATGGCACATGAAATCTTGAAGGGTTAAAAGGCAGATTAACATAAGCTTTCTGATGAAGAGCTCCCTTTTTTTTTTTTTTTCTGCATGATATTTCCACTCACTTTTATTCACACAACTTCCATTGCTGAAGTGCAGGAAGTCTACAAAACCAACCTGTGAAAAAGCTCTGTAGTGTCTTTCCCTGATTTTTTTTATCATGCTTCTAATTGGTTTATTGATTTTCAAGGTATGCTGGATGGAGAAGGTTTGCAAATATATGCCCTTTCTTTATGGAAACTTGGTAAAAATGACCAGGCTCTTGGTGTGGCAAGAACTCTGGCTGCTAGCATATCTGGCATGGAACAGACATCTAAAGCTGCCTCTGTTAGCTTTATATGCAGATTGCTCTATTTCATTTCTGGCTTGGATTCAGCAATTATTAGCATTCAGAAAATGCCTAAAGAAATGTTTCATAGTTCAAGGGTTAGTTTTATTGTGTCCGCCATCCATTCCCTGGATAGAAGCAGTAGGCTTGAGTCTGTTGTTTCAAATAGTCGACACTATATTACATCTCATGAAGAGATTACAGGAATGCACTTTCTGGTTGCGATGGGCAAACTAGTAAGTTCCTTACTTCCATTTTTGCTAACATCCACTTTCTCTGGAGGTTTTCTGAGTTTCTTTCATGTGAATGTTGGGTTGTGCAGGTCAAACATGGATCAGAACACTCCCTTGGCTTTCAAAGTGGAATTGGTCATCTTAGGAAAGCTCTTCACATGTATCCTAACAGTAACTTGATAAGGTAGATTTTACATCATAAGAATGACTCCTTGCTCTCTCTCTTTTGCTAATCATGAGGTAGAGAAACATGCACATGTTAGGACCCTGACGGTCCATAACAGCACAATCCGCGCACACACTCAAACGAATGGTCTTGATTAATATCTCTTCTATAAGCCAGAGACAGACTATACTTTAAACTTCTTTAGTTATTATCGGTCCAAATGTGTTATTTATGTGGTAATAATTCTTTGATATTTTATCTATCTATTCTCAGTTGTTACTATGCTATTTATTTTGGTGAGTGCAAAATTTCTAAAATAAAGGTTCTCGTTTGAAATTTACTCCTGATAAATTTGCTGGAACAGGAACCTACTTGGCTATCTTTTGCTGTCCAGTAGAGAATGGAATGATGCTCATGTTGCCACTAGGTGCTGCTACATAGACAGTTTCAGCCCTCAGAAGAAAGAAGGTTTAAAATCAGCTGTTGAAGTATTTGGTGCTGGAGCTGTAGCTTGCTATGCCGTTGGCTGTAGCAGCCCAATGTTTACCTTCCCTACATGTGAATTTCAGTGCCTCAATGGACCTGGAGCTGTAGAACAACTGCAGAAGTATTTTTGCCTTTTATCCCTTCTCTTTAAATTCATCCTCCCTCTCTTCTCCTGTGTAGTATCATTATGATTTTTTTTTCTGATCAGCAATTCTTAATCTAATTCCTAACCTAACCTAATTGAATATATTATCTATAATACTACTTTTTCCAATTGTAGTATCTGTTGAGGTATCTATTTGCTATACGGATTGTTATAGTAATTTGAGCTGTGTGTTTCTGTTTCAGATTTTCTAAGTAATATGTCTGTTCTTATGTGCAGATGTTTACACCGAGAACCGTGGAACCATAATACAAGCTACCTACTTATACTGAATTTAGTTCAGAAGGCACGTGAGGAAAAATTTCCTCAGCGTCTTTGTACTGTAACTAAGCGGCTAATTCATACTGCTCTTTCTAATGAGTTATATTCCAAGGAAAATGAACCCTATCAATATCAGAAGTTCCAGCTTCTACTTTGTGCTTCTGAGCTTAATTTGCAAACAGGGAATTTGGATGGCTGTATTAGCCATGCTAAAAATGCTTCAGCTCTTTCACTTCCTGCTAGCTATCTGTTTTTTGCACACTTGCTACTATGCCGTGCTTTTGCTGCTCAAAGTGATAGTGCAAACCTTGAGGAAGAATATATGAGATGCTTGAGGCTGAAAACGGAGTTTCATATTGGTTGGGCATGTCTTAAAGTTGTGGAGTATCAGTATCAACTGCAAACTGATTCAGATATTCTTGGATCATGCTTGGAAATGTGGCCCAAAGAGATGAAAAGCTCATGGAATATGTGGGTGGCTGTGTTTAATTTGGTGAGGGGTCTGATTTCTTTGTGGGAGCGGGATTTTCTTTCTGCTGAGAAGTTTCTTTCACAAGCTTGCTCATCAGCCGGTGCTGAGAGAAGCCTCTTTCTCTGTCATGGTATAGAATTTTAATTTTTTGTTTCTTTATAGCATTTCAGCTAATTGTGTGCTACTGGTGTATGTTCTATGCAGGGATAATGGCAGAAAAGTGCCATGAACTGGTCTTCTGTTGCACTTTCTTTCAAAATGATGATTTTACCCTGATTTTTTTAATAAAAAATAATGATTAAAAATCAATATTTTCATCCCCTTAATTTTCTTCCTCTTTCTACTGTAGGAGGAAGAAAATTAAGGGAGATGAATATTCTGGATTTTTTTTTGTTTTTTAATACAAAAAATCAAGGGTAAAATTGTCATTTTGATACAAAGTGCAACAAAAAGACGTTCAGGACACTTTTTGCCACTATCAAAGAAGAGGGCTACTGTGTGCAAAAAGTGAATACCGCAGGTTGCATTTTTGCAATTATCCCTTCTATTTATGATGCCCTTTCAAATAATTAAGTTGTTGTGCCAGGCGCTATCTGTATGGAGCTTGCTAGGGAGTATTGTGATTCACACTTCTTATCACTTGCTGTGAGAAGTCTCACCAAAGCTCAAAAGACTTATCTCTTTCCTCTACCTATTGTCTCTACATTGCTGGCTCAAGCAGAAGGAAGCTTAGGTTCTAAAGAAAAGTGGGAGAAAAACCTCCGTCTGGAATGGTGTACTTGGTCACCAGGTCTGCTTCTTCTCGTAGTTTTTGTGTTGATTATTAGTATTGGCTGTCTTATCTTTCCTAAATGTTTCCACATTCAATTCCCTGACAAGCATGCTTGTCCGTATTCGATGAATTAGTGTAGTGGGCTTTGGGTGTGAAATGGTGAAAATACCCTCATTCTTTGCATGGGGGTATTTTCATCATTTCACACCAAAAAGTTGACGGAATTGGGACTAAAAAAACTTAAGGGTTTGTCAAAAACTTTCTAAACCTGGAAGGATGCATACGTAGGGGTAGCTGAGTGAGATTTTCCCTTAAATCTATTTCTGATAATGATTTCGCTCCTTTTCCCTCCTACAGAAATGAGACCCGCTGAACTCTTCTTCCAGATGCATTTGCTTGCGAGTCAGATAGAACATGGTTGGGACTCTTCATCCAATGTGGAGACCTGTCAAAACCCCCAGAAATGGGTCCTCCGGGCAATTCATACAAACCCCTCTTGTTTGAGATATTGGGAGGTTTTGCAAAAGCTTATTGAATGAGTTGAAAGGTTTCACAGGTAGGAGATGTTGAAAGGCGAAGTTTCAACATTTTTGTACTATAAATATAGTGCACTTATATTGAGCTTCTGGTTCCTTTCCATACAAAAAGTTTCCGACTGAGGTACTCATAGGTGTAGGACTGACTGCGTGAATGTACATCATCTCATCCTGTTGTTTGTAAATTGTGTAATTGGAACAGTTAGAAGAACCTCAGAAATAGATTCTAGCCATTTGCAGTTGCAGGTCCTTGAGAATTTTACTAATTTCCCCATAGGTCCTTTTTGTTTTAATCTTTCAGAACAATTATGCAGGTCATGTGCGTCTGTTGCTTGCATATTTGAATTTCTTAATCTTACTTATCTTCTCCCATTGTGATTCCATTATTTTCATGTCCATATTCATAGTTATCTTCTCCCATTGTGGTTCCATTATTTTCATGTCCATATTCATAATGTATTATTATGGTACATTTATTAAAGTACTATATCTGCAATTGTGACTTCATTTTGGACTTTGCCTACAATTACAAAAGATCAGCTTTACTTTCTTTAGTATTGGATTCTTTGTTTTTTTAACGCCGCCCTGTTGGAGGAGAAAGCGTTGACTAGCACCCGACGCTTGGCGTCATGAGGAAGAGAGTAGGCACTTTGAAAGCGCAGGCCCCGAAATTGGCTCTGCAGCGAGGAGAAAACTGATTGCATGCTCTGATGCTCGAGACAGAGAAGGCTGTGAATAGCTTACCTCAAAATATAGAGTTACACGAGTTTGAGTGAACGAGAATTGACTAAAGGCAATTGCTTTCTACGAAAACATATTATTCACCAATGATTAGATTCATGTTTAGTGTAATTTCATTCATTAATGTAACAACGTCATTTGAATTAATTAATGTAACAACGCCAACATCGATGCCCACAACGTTAAGCCGATGCCAGCTCCCATACTAGCACCACTTTGTAGATGGTCTTACTCTTACCTGCTCTTCTTCTTCTTCTTTCCAAGTGCACACACTTCTTATGCATTCAGGTTGAGATCTGAAGTGAAAGCTTTCCGGCATATAAGAGATGACTATGCTTGCCTGGCTAATACCATTGAAATTATTGGTTGCCCCACATGAGAAAGCTTGTTCATCAGTGTAAGGAAGGTCCAAAAGCTATAGCAATATGTTTAAAACCCTAGACAGCCATGAAATATAGCAATTGCCTTTGAATTTGAATTCATGTTAGAAATTACAACTGCATGCATGCTTTATAACTGAATTGTAATAACATTGTTTAAGAAAAACCAATACTCCATAACAAGTATTACAGTAAAGCTAACAGCTACCTGTGAGATTCATGCACTCTACAAAACTAGCAAGTCAGAAGTTGATGAGATTCTCCACTGCTTAGTAAAGTTCCTATCGTCCAATCGATTACTCTAGCTTGCATTTGTGAACACATCGCCTGCAGGCTAATGTGATTCCAAAAACCAGCCCAATCAGAGCAACAAGGAACACTGCATTCCACACACAAGATATCACAATTAAGAAATTGAACTAAAGATGACCATACTTCAAAATGATTGAACAGCTTTTGAAAAGGAATTTAAAACAATGTTTGTTTATGACAAGCAAATACAGACCGCTAGCAAAGGTTAGACAACCTTTGTTTCGGATTCAATGACGTTATATACAAAGATACCATTGCTGGGAATTGAACCCTCGTCTAATGGACCCAAGTTCAAGTGTTCGACCAGTTGGACAAGCTAGTGTTTGTAGGGTTGGACAGCCTTTAATCAGACTCTAGACGTGTTTTTTAACTTGCAATATATAAAACTTCTTGGATGTGCTACAAAGGTTGGAACATTTAAAGTAGATCAAAATAAGGTGAGTTAGATGAATGAAATGAATATGGTGTATCAGAAATAACATACAAGCAAGGGTGGAATAGAATAGAATAGCCAGGCGGTATCTGATAATCCAAGGCAGTGTAACTTCAAGAGAACAGTGCCTCTGATGTCCTGTTTTGATAGAAGCGGGAGAATTCACACTCCGTGCTTGTAGTTCTGATAATGAAATATTTACACTTTCCACCGGGACTCCATTCACATTCCTCAATTCAATCCCTATGGACACTGGAGTTGAATCCCAATCTATCTTTATTGCTCCAAAATTCGGTTGTCCTAAAAAAACACAGTATGAGATACTTGAACTCATCAAAATATCCATGAATAATAAACATGAAGATACCAAACATACCATATGTGCATGATCTGAACTTGCAATTTTGGTCCAAAACTCTCATGGTAGTGGGGGTCCACCAAAACAGAAACCTCACCATAAAATGAAAAGCTTGTGGAACTACCTCCTCAACAGCCTGAGTTAGCCCACTCGAGGTTACATCATATAATGGGTATCCAATGGCACAATCGTGTCGATTCATTTCTCCAAAGTGGACATCCCCGCTTATGAAGAAGACACCATCTCTCTGCACATTGCAGATGTAGGGAAAACTGGATTACCTCAGAATCAGATCCATTATTGCCAAAACCAGAGAGAAAGGGAAGAGAAGAATTAGGAGACAGATTGTTCCACAGGCCATGTCAATTGTATCAAGAAATATGAGGTCATAGCTAAAAGGTTCCAATAGGAAATATCCAGCATGAGTCAGGGTTAAGGATTATGACCTTTGTCTCAGCTATCAGTTTAAAAAGGCGATCTCTTTCCTTGGGGAAACGTCCCCAGGACTCTGAATGAAGCAATGGACCAGTGGTTGCTGACAGATTTGATATAACCTGATTTGCAAGCAATTCAAGTCAAGAACAGAGCAAAAATATCATAGAATAACAGAAATTGTCTTGACATAACTAAACAATATTTGAAGCATACTGCTGGCAGAAGTCATCAAAAAGAATTTACAAGTAGTGACTTAGCCATTGAACACTGGCATTAGACACATTATTATTATTGGCTAAGGTGGCCAAATTGGTGTTATCTCCAGGCCACCTAAGTTTGGAGTTTTTAATGCAATTATAACCATCAAAAAAGAGCAGTGAATCAATTAGTTATTACAATAGGAGAGATGTTATTTAACTAGGAACATGACGCTTTCGTTAGAAACCAAGAAATATTATACAGCAGCTGTCTCATCAAGTAACAACAGAATATTTGACAGACATCCCCATGGCACCTAGGAAATAAATTTCGGAATACCTGAACTGAAGATCCAATTATTGTAATGGCTGTGGCTGAACCATTCAATTCCTTTTCTAACCATGCCCACTGCGAACCTCCCAACATATCTCCATCACTGGAGATAGGGTCTCTGTGGTATCTAGTATCTAAGATGATAACCTGAACAAGATTATATATCATCAACAATTAGTACAAGACACATATAAGGTATCCCCACCCAAACATAGTCAGTAGTTTGCTCATTGGGGTGGAAATAGAGGGCAGAGATGAACAGGACAAAGTAGCATATTGATCACAATGGTAACTAAAAGCATATATGCTATTCTCAAAGCCAGTTGAATAGTTGAGAGGAAATAAGTACGAAAGGCACATATGTTTATGAAAGCATTGGCTTCTATACCTTGATTTGTCTACCCACAGGGCCAAACGTATATGACGCATATACACCAGCTTGCTTACGCCTACAATGTTAAGCCCATAATTAGCAATATCAAGACTCATCCAACAATCAGCAAATTGGTGCAAGCAATAATATTACACCACACAAGATGCAACCGTTAACTTGATATTATTGGGTGAAAGGGATTTAAACATACTTTAGCTGATATATTTACTGAAAAGACCACATAAATGCAGCTACTAACCACACTGAAATGACCAACTAATATATTAATTAAAGTTGCTCACCGTGGACTATCATGAGGTTCATCTAAGAAATCAAGGAGAAGTTTCTGGTTGATAACCTTCCTATCAAATTCTTTCCCAGCATCATTTAGTCCATAATCATGATCATCCCATGTCCCAATCACCTACAAAAAAAATTGAGAATACGAACACCATAATCACATATGTAACAACTAATCAAATTAGGCATTATCAATTCAATAGCAGATAGGTGCCAAGCGAAGCACCTTAGCATTCTCCCGAAGACTGGAATAACCAGGATTAGTCTTGATTAATTTATATTTAATCTCCATTTCCCGCTCAGAGGCCGGAACAAACCTCGGAGTATTCTTCCACGGCCCAATTGTCCTTTCCTTCCCAAATAGCTTCATGGGTTTTTTGTTGTCTCCATAGATATTGTCACCCAGCCAGATAAAAACGTCTGGATGAAAGTCGATTATGGCATTCCAGATAGGCTGCAATACACAAACCCAAGGTTCATCCATCTAACAATGAAAAATCAATCCTACAGTACTGTTTTAACACTCATAACATAAAGTCATAAAACACACAATTTCTTTGGTCAAGTAGAATTTTGTTCATCATTCATGTGAAATTGAACTAACAGAGTCAAACAACTCACTGAAAAATCATTACCAGAACAAGCCAAGTCTACTAATAGACAAAACAAATGGTCGGGAAACAAACTTCTTAACGCCTACCGTCGGATAAATGTGATAAACACTGACACTATCACTTTCCGGAGATACTGAGGTTGACTTAAATCATTTTATCAGTATAAGATTAAGAACAAAAGAGGACAAGGAAACCCTAGAAGAGAGTAGTACCTGAGGAGCGCTCTGGTTGGCGCAGGAGCCGAATACGATTCGAGAGACGAGTTGATCTCCGCCGCCATCGGAGGTAGCACTGCAAGCAAGCTGCGATACCAGCAACGCTGATCCAATCAGTACGAGCCACCGCCACCGCCACTGCTCGCCGCCCATTCAAGTCCAAAACTCGTCACTTAAGCGGCGACGATCAAGCACACTCGTTTGTGCTTTTGAAAATGAGGGAAATGCAGATTCGCAGTTCCAGATTCAGTAGAATATTGACTGAGGGGATCGTGATCCTGTGGGTGGAGGTGGAGAAGCCAGAGCTGTATTCGCGGGTTCCAGTAACTGACGCCGAAATGTTTTGTTTTCTGTAACAAAAATTTACAATTAAAACAAACAGAAATTTTAGTCATTCATATTTTTTGGAGGTAATATTTTTTATAATTCCTTTAAAATTGTGTGCATTGTGGGTGTTTTTGGTGTGCACTTTGTTGCACCACTTGAATATGTATTTTCTTGTTTGCCACGTGCGCTTTCATAAGATGTATGTTTATCTTTGATAAATAAAACTTGATATTTACTTTAAAAAAAAATTATAAAATATTCAAATTTTAATGGTTTTTTGTAAAAAAAAAGCAAAGATTTGAATATTTCAACATGTATTATCGAAAAAAGATATTTTAATCCCTCAAAATTTTAAAATATAATATAAATAAGCTTACATTCTAATATTTTCTATACCAAAGAATTAAAAGTTGCAGGATAATAATAATAAAAATATAAATTGAGTAAATGGTGATGAAAAATGATTATTTACTATGACAGAAAAAAATCGTTTCATGATGTTGGTATGGTTTGAAATTTTGTTCTCGAAATAAAATGCAGGCCATCATTAATGCACAACAATATTATTGTGGTGCCATACAAATATAAATTCAAATATAGAAGGATGTGATAATTTCCTACCACAGAAGGGCCCATCAAAAATGTGCGGCAGAAGAAGCCCAGGAAGAGCGATCGTGTCGTACTCGATACTGCCCGTCGCAACCCTAATCATTCTACACATCGTTGCCAAATATCTTGGGCTCGAAGACACAGCACAATCTCTGGTGGGCTTGATTGAGAAATCAGTACCCATGCAAAGCTCAGTGTTCTCGCCAAAGCCCTTCTCGGCTCCGGTTCGCGTCAAGGCTCTCTTCACCCCGTCTCCGACCACCGCCTCCGACCCCAAGTCCATGGCCGCTCCCGCTCCCAAGTGGGCCCAGAAGACCATCACCCTCCCGCCGCAGAGGCGCGGCTGCCACCTCATCACCCCCAAGGTGATTTCCCCGGAACCCTAACGACCGCCGCTCTCCGGTCACTCATTTCTTCTCATAATCGTCGGTTTTCGTTGGAATTTGCAGATAATGAAGGAGATTGCATCGGAATTGTCGGATTTTCAGTGTGGACTTGCTCATCTCTTTCGTGAGTGGCTCTTTTTGTTATCCGATTCGAAATGGAATTGGATTTTTTTTTTGTTGATTTTCTGTTTGTGATGAATGTTTCAGTGCAGCATACGAGTGCTTCTCTTACTATTAACGAGAATTATGACAGTGATGTGAGGGCCGATACAGAGACATTCCTGAACCAGATAGTTCCGGAGGTTGTAATTGTGGTTCGATTGTTGATTTGGCAGCTGATTTGTTGTCAAATTGATGTTCTTATTTGGGTTTGTGTTTATTTTTTCAGGGGAGATCTGCACCTTGGAGGCATACAATTGAAGGTGAGTTTGAAACAAACTAATCCTGGTACTCGAATTCCATCCAATTTATGGGATAAAGTCGTTTTCTTTGGACTACCATATGTTCTGTTTTGCTAATTTTTGAGCTGTATTGGTGATTTGATCTGAACTTGACACTCTGGTGATTTTTAATTCAAATCATTTGGGAGCTATGGTTGCACCAGCTGTAGCTGGCACAGTTATAAAAACTTGGCATGTGAATGTTATTTCATTGAAGATATGGAATAGGAATGAAATTTTCCGACTTCCCAAATTCTCGCTGCGCAAGTAGTATTGCTATTTTTGGATGGTTTTGGTTTCATAAAAAGTTTTAGTTTACACTCTGTACTTTGTTAGCAATGAGGAAAGTCTGTACAATCTCTCACATTAAGCCTCTGATTATTTTGTAAGTGAAGGACTATTGAGAATTAATAGTGTGTATTTCATATGCTTATGCCAAAAAAAAAACCATGCATGTGTTTTCATTATTTGTAAATCTACTGAATAATTGATCTTGTTATGCAGGCCCAGATGACATGCCGGCACACATCAAATCATCTATGTTTGGCTGTCAGCTCACGTAAGGATATCTCATATTTATTTTAATGGTTTAATTTTTTCCATTGTTCGCTAGTGTCATTTATTCTTATTGTACTTTCGTATTCTTCTGCAGGGTTCCTATTTCTAATGGCAAGCTTAACATGGGAACTTGGCAGGTATGTTAAAACAATTAAATTTTCTAAGACCTCCTAAAAAGTTTCTGATGGTCAATAGCTTGTGATAAGTTCTTATGATATACTAATACTCCATTCATTCGTTTTATAATCTATACTGAGTGCTTGGCATGACATGGCCGTTATACATTATACATAATGCTTGGCATAAACGAATTGATTCTTACTAGGTTTGCATACATCATCAATTTGACATCCCACACACACACATAATATAAATTCCACCTACAACTTTCCCGGGAAAGGCTTGGCTGTTATTGTTCATCAAAAAAGATACTAACATAACATCTTTTTGGTGGTGTTGCTGCCGTAAGAGAGGTATCCATATTTTCTGAGAAATTGTGTTCAACATAGCATCGTAAGTATCACATACAACATTCTAAACTGAAATGAATCATGTAGAAATGTTTTTATGTCAAGCCTACATAATACTAGGAATATGGAATAATTTAACTGGAACACTATGTATGCTCAGGGTGAGCATTTTTAGCTATCTATTGCTTTAGGTTATTACCGCTCACTGAAAAACACTGACTTTTGATGTCTTCTCTGCTGTCTACAACTTCAATTGATAATCTAGTATTCAATTTTCAACTATGCATGCTTACTATAATCTCATTCTCCTAGTGTCAAACTGAACCAGACTGAACCAGTCAATTACATGCATACTTGACTGCTTTATTACATTTTAGAGAGGAAGCTCTGTGGAAAGTTACTTGCTATATGTCTTCCCTTACTATACAGTTTATGAGGAGCGATGATGTAATAACAAGTTTATCTTACAATTATATTCCAGGGGATATGGCTGTGTGAGCACCGGGATGAAGCCACTCCACGGAAAGTTGTAGTCACCCTAAACGGAATATAAGATGTGTTAAGATAATGAAGAAAGTTCTGTTTGTTTATGTAAAAATGGACAAATTTGCAGGTCATCAGGGTGGCTTCCTGGCAAAACAATTGTTTTGTTCGGAACATTACCTTATGTAAACGGTGTGAATCCAAAACTAGTGGTTTATGTAATTCCTATGGATGATGGTTACCTGTTTTCAGGTACATATCAGTTTAAGGATATGTATGTTCGTGTCACATCAGTACTTTCAAAAGGGACAAAATAGTATGTCAATCTAGAAGCCCGCCGTCTATTTTTGACAAGTATGCGAACCCTTTAGCACTGAAATAGACAAATGGTGAAGATATGAACTTTTTTTGGAACTTGATTATTTCAAATCTCAATTTGGCAAGTGGTTTGATACTGCTGTTTTGGTGTGCTTGTTATGATTCAAATAAGGAGTCAAGTGGATTAGTAGATGTGACGTGTGATCCAAAAAAAAGAGTCAAGTGTTCGGACGGAGTTAGGATAATCATGATTCAGATCATGAGTTTTTTTTGGTTGCGCTAGAGGTATTATTTTATTATTTGTAAACTTCCGTTGAGAGAGCGGATTATTTAGAAACAATTTTACAAATTAATCTCGTGATTGTAACCTGCCAGCAAACAGAAAATTAATCTCGACTCGACTTGAAGCCATCTATTGGTGTCTAAGTGCAATTTGAACCTCGGGGATTATGAAATATTTGGTTTAAGAGGATCATCAATTGCAGCTAATCGTGATGGGGCGAGACGTTTCTCCTTCCGACGTCCCTCCCACATGCCACAAGTGCCTCATTAGACATGACGGCGGTCTGATTGTTTGGACTAACAAAGGCTATTTTAACTATGTGCAACGAATGAAATAACACATCTTTGTGGTTATGTAATGAAATATCTTTTAAAAGTAACATAAAGGATCTGAATATTCAAAAGAACAATTTTTAAAAAATGAGCCATGGAAGCACACAAAGCATAGAATAAACATACACTGTATCAGTATGTAATGAAATAATTAAATAAATGAATCAATTTGTCATCAAGTACACATGTCTCAATAAATTGTCATCTATATACATCGAAATAAACAAAGTTGGATGGCTATGAATAACAAATCAAAGTATCAAACACACAAAAGAATCTGGTTAATTAATCATTTCAGAGAAAAACGGAATCTTCTAATCACGGCCAATTCAACGCATCATGACTCTGAACTCGTCAAAGCTCAGCACACCATCCCCATTCAGGTCAAACCTCCGAATCATGGTCTTGCAGTCGTCAACTGTCCTCGACTC
>JAYMSV010000176.1:0-20563 GCA_036897745.1 Erodium moschatum
AGCGTCTTTTAAGTTTAGGCTTAAAAACGTTACATTTGGTAGCGTCTTCTAAGTTTTTACTTGAGAGGATCTACATTTAAAAGTAGCGTCTCTTAAGACACTATTCTGCAATAGTGTTGGTGTTTTTTTAATAATTTTTATTATTGATTGGCTCATTTCATGGAGTAGCATGTAATTATAAATATAAAAACTCTTCATTTTATTGAGGATTTTGTAAATTACCAAGAGAGTATTGGTTTAGAGTAAAGGCTATTGTTATTATTGTTGATGTTGATTCCTGTTGTTTCACAGGCGAAAGCTTCCGAGTCACGAGGAGTAGAGGTGTGACGATGGAATTAGTCTGTCACGATGTTTTGTGATACGAACTATGTAGTTTTTGTTAAACTTACGCTTGTGTAGCATGCTCATGTTATCCCGACATTTATCCGTCGTTTAACTTAAATGTATGCTCATGTAATCCCAACACTTATATGTTTTATGCGTGTGTGTTATGCTGAAACTTGTGTTAATATCGCATTCACCTGTTTTTATGTTTGTGTAATACGCTGAAACTTGTTTTTATACAGGAGATAATTACATTGAACTGAACTAATATATAGCTATTTTGTTAATGACCTATAATTAAAGGTATTAAACTGATCTTTTCTCATGAAAGAGATCATCGTATAGGTGGATTTGATTAATAACGTACAACTATTTTGGTATATACTTTTATTAATATACCAAAGAGCAATTACAGAAGTATAGGTAGATCAGATTATAGTCTGGACAAATCCAACCTCGGGTCCATATAAATACCCAACGACCTAGTTTTGAGTAGGTAATGATCAAGATCTTGATGACACATTGAGGTCCATTTATTACCATCTATGTCTCGACTCAAGTCAGTCGTAGTTGCCGCATGTGCGTCTTAGACCTACGAAGAGGATTCATGTGGAAGGGGTACGATAGTTACTCGAGGAGTGTGGCAGAGGCGTAAGAATGGCTGAGGTCAGCCTTATCGGGGGGTTTCTTCTGAAAAAAACGTCCAGCTTTCCTTGTATGGGCTCATTGATTCTGACAAGATTGTTTACCGAACCTCGCCTAGTTTTCCTGACCCTCATACCCTTCTTCCGGTAGCATAGGTGGCAGAGGTGTAAGATTGGTTGAGGTCAACCTTACCGGGGGGGTTTCTTCTAAAGAAACGTTCAGCTTTCCTTGTATGGGCTCATTGATCTTGATAAGATTGTTTACCGAACCTCGCCTAATTTTCCTGAACCTTATACCCTTCTTCCGGTAGCATAGGCTCGTCTATCGCTCGTTTCTACGAAAAATGATCGAGAAATAATTCATCAACAACATTTACAAAATGCACACAGATCGTCGTAAGATTTTGCAATCATCCCCAAATTTCAAATGTATGAAAATCAGTGCAATACGACGTCGTTTGCCTAAACGGCACCGTATAGGGTGTCACAAGAGGGACGAAAATGAAGAACTTTGCGCGCATAGTCAACGAACCAGGACTCTCTCTCTCTCTCTCCCACACCGAGCAAAGCAGAGAGAGAGAGATTAGCGAGGAGGGAAAAAGATAAGGGACACGAGATGGTGACCAAACAAGTCCTTAACAGCAACGGTGGATCTGCGGAGATGGCCAAGATCTTATTTACTCCTCTTCTTCGTCACCCAAACCTAATCTTCACGCTTCCCCGCCCCTTCTCTCCCCACCCCTCCCCACCTTCGATTCCATCGCTCTCCGGCTCCTACTGGCTCCTACCCTCTCTATCCCCCCAGGACTGACGACGGATTTGGGGAATTTTTTAGCTTCTTCTGTGTTCGTCCGAGGTGAGATCTGTGGCTTTTTGTTGGCTTTTTTGATGTTTTGTCATGTGGGTGGTGTGGATCTAGGCTTGTTTGTGGAGTGGATTTTCGTGGGGTCTCTTCAAAATTCGTGATTCTGTGTTGGGTATTGATGAATTTGTGTGGGTCTCTTCAAAATTTGTGATTTTGTGCTGTGGTGAGGTTCTGATGAAGTTCAGTTGCGGTTCCATGTTGTTTGATTCTAAATTACTATGTTAAAGCATCAATCTGAACTCCTGCTCGGAGCTGCTGTTCATGATTTGGGGGGTATTATGTGTTGTTGTCAATTTAAAGAGTTTCGATTTGTTTATTTGTTTCTAAGAGAATTGCTGAAATGGAAGTTTTTTAGAATGGAGTGAATCGAACAAGAGTAACAAAGATGAACTGTGTGTACCTCTGTGGCTTTGATGCTTATGATTTGTGATTTTGTGATGTGGTGAGGTTCTGATGAAGTTCAATTGCGGTTCCATGTTGTTTGATTTCAGTTTTTTGGCTGATAAATTAAATTACTATGTTAAGCATCAATCTGAACTCCTGCTCGGAGTTGCTGTTCATGATTTTGGGGGTATTATGTGTTGTTATCGATTTAAAGAGTTTCGGTTTGTTTATTTGTTTCTAAGAAAATTGCTGCAATGGAGGTTTTTTTGAATGGAACGAATCGAACAAGAGTAACAAAGATGAATTTTGTGTACCTCTGTGGCTTTGATGCTTCTGATTGATTGGTAAGAAGAGGAGGTTAGCTAGGATTTTGCTATATATGATCTATTTGTCTTTTAATTGAATCTGTTTTCTTCGTTCATATATTAGTTAGTACGTTGTCAACATGATCTACGGAAAGAGCTTTGTTGAATGGCTATTTATGCCGGTTTGTTTTCCTTCCAATTAACGGTTTCTATGTTCACGTGTGTATGATGAGGATGCGTTTTCTAGATATTTGTATATGCAATGCTCATTGTAGTTAGGGATGATCTCACAACAGTACGCTAACCTTGTCTCTTAACTTGTAACGTTTCTCATTTAATTATAATGATTTTTAAGTTTTATCATCCGACTACACCGAACCGTCAATTTTTCTCACTTCACTCTAGTTGGGCAATAAATGACATAATACCCTTGCAACAATGAGTTTTTGCTTGATTTTTCACTCTATTACGAGGTTCTCATCGATAAATTAATTTGTAGTTGTTTTTATGATAATATACAAAAAAAAAATTGATGGTACACAAATATTTTTGTTCGAGTTCCTAAAATTGTTGTAGTTTTTTTTTTGTCAAAAAATGGAAGTTGAGTGAAGCTAGATGAGGATATTTAAATGTCTGTGTAGTTGAGTGATAAATGGGACAAGTTTAGTGTACATATATGAGATTATCCCTTGTAGTTATTATATCGATATATGCTATTCAATGTTATTTATCGTCTGACTGATCCATCTTTCTTTTTGTGATTAACAACAGAACCAGGTTTTTTATTGGATAATTTCCCATTATGGAAGGTTTTGGAGGTTTAGGGTTCAGTGACAGAAGCAACGCCGTTAAGAAAAAGAGGAGCACCACATCACGCCGTCCTAGAAATGACTCACGCCCAATCTCCGAAAACCATGATATGTCATCCCTATCATCCACACCTCCTTCAGAAAATCTAAGCGATGAAAACAGCGAGTATCTGAACCCTAACCTCCATAGCTCAAGACCATCATACAGTAACATTGCCAGAGCTGACAATGCGATCAATAACGAAGATGAAGAAGGAGCTGAGGAAGCTTCTTTCGGTAGGTACAGCCAAGGTGTCCTAGCCCCGGCTAATTGGAAAAGTGCAAGCAAAGTTGGAGATGTTGAGGTTGTTTCGGATGGGTTAGGGAACGATAATAAGGTTAAGAAGGTTAAGCTTAAGGTTGGTGGTGTCACTCGTACAATACATGCCACGTCAACATCTGATGGCACCACTACAGCGTCTGGTATTGGACCGGCTTCCACAAAATCTGGAAACATTTTGGATGTTCCTCGACCGAGGAAAAAGTTGATACATCAGGTACTTATTCTATTTAATATTTCACGTCTTATACCTTATTGTAAACAAATGACACCTTAGACTTCTTGGTAAATGGACATCTGAAAGTTTCCCTTAAGCATACAACCCCCTAAGCTTATTTCAGTCTGAATTTGCCCCAATTCCGTCAATTTTGGGTGTGAAATGATGAAAATATCCTCATATGAAAGTGCATTCTCGTCATTTCTCACCTAAAAGTTGAGGGAGTTGTCAAAAACCTTTTAAACTTGGGTTAGTTGAAAGTGCATACTTAAGGGTAGTTGAGTTAAATTTTCCCTTACTTGGAATGTCATTAATCTGTTTAATGCTATTTTAAACTAGGGAAATTTTCACTCAGCTACCCTTAGGTATCCACGTTTATCAATTAACTACCCTAAATTTAAAAGGTTTTTGACAACCCCTAAGCTTTTTAGTCTCAATTTACTCAGATTCCCTCAACTTTGGGTGAGAAATGATGAAAATACCCTTTTACATATGAGGGTATTTTCTTCATTTCACACAAAAATGGACGAAATTGGGGTAAATTGAGACAGAAAAAGCTTAGGGGGTTGTCAATTTTCTTTTTGAACTTAAGGGTAGTTAGTTAAGAATGGTGCATACCCTTTATAGATTGGACATATTGTTGAATGAGGCCTTTATCTAATCAAATCTTTGGTACAGGAAAACTCCGATGACAATAATTCCCCTACTTCAGACAAGGGGAGGGGTTTGCGAGGTTTGCCATGGAAGGGTCTACCTGATAGTAGTTTCAATGATAGAACATCGGATTCTTCTAGAAGTTTCCTAGAAAACCCATCTTCGAAGCAAGAACCAATTCGTAAGAGTAAGCGGGTTCCAAAGAAACGCCTCTTAGACGGTGTACTCGATGATAACGACGAAGAAATCCGATACCTCGAAAAACTAAAGACATCGAGAGCAGTTCCCGATTATAACGACGGAGAGGACGACGATGACGAGGAAGGTGAAGGTAGGAAACACCGTAAGATATCGAGGGTTATGAGAAGGGATGTCGGTGCCTTGTATGAAGATTATGGCTCATCAAAATTTGTCAAGGAGAGTAAGAAATCAAGATCAGGTAGAACGAGTGAAGATGTTGATTATGTGGAAGATGAAGACCCGGTCTCGGATGGTGAGCCCGAAACTAGGAGGAAGAAAGCAAGGAAGGAAGTCGTTGAGTTGTTGGTGGATTCAAAGAAAGAAACAACTATCACTACTCGTCAACGAGCTCTTCAAACCGGTAAAGATGTATCGAGTTTTGGTGCGAGTGTAATCGAGTTCCCAAACGGGTTGCCTCCGGCCCCACCGAGAAGTAAGTTGGTTATTACGGTTATGCCCTTTCTGTTATTGCAAAAAGGTGGGAAAATAATAATTGTTGAACTTGTCGGTGACAGAGCAAAAGGAGAAACTATCGGAAGTTGACTTGCAACTGAAGAAAGCAGAGGCTGCACAGAGACGCAGGATGCAGGTGGAGAAGGCGGCTAGAGAGTCTGAGGTTTGTCTCTTGTTATTTTGTAGGGTTAATTACACCTAGCTATGCCAAAGAATGACGAAAATGCCGTTGACCCTAATCTAAAAAGAGTCTATAACCACCCAAAACATTTTGATTAGATGTAAAAAGACTCGATATTTTTTGAGATTAGGGTTGGGCATTTTCCTCAATTTCTGGCAAAAAGAGCTATGTGGACTTTTTTTTGAAACCTAGGGTAGCTGCAAAACGATTTGGAACTTAGGTATAGCCAAGTGTAATTAACCCTATTTTGTAAACTCTATTGATTTGGATTATCTTATCTTAGGCGGAGGCAATCAGAAAAATACTGGGCCAAGATTCCAGTAGGAAGAAACGGGAAAATAAGATTAAGCAACGTCAAGAAGAATTAGCCCAGGTATGAATTTTGAAATGTAATAAATCTCTTCTCCTTACAATACTAATACAGAATTAGCTCCACTAATTACTTTGTTATTTATTTTCAGGAAAAGGCAGCAAATGCTATGGTGCTTGCATCAGATACCGTTAGATGGGTCATTGGCCCGTCAGGAACGTTTGTGATATTCCCCAACGAGATGGGCTTCCCAAGCATATTTGACCCCAAGCCCAACAGGTGTGAATCCTACAGCCTCCTACTAGTTTATGTTTGTCAAATTTCATGCTTAATGTATAAACTTTAGGTCTTGACCTAAAACACAATCATGCTTATATCGAGATTCCTAAGGCAAGAGAGCTTTATATAGATAGATAGACAGATAGATATGTTTCGGAAGTTGACTACATTTATCATATTTTCTTTTTGTTATATGTTTCTTTTTCAGCTACCCTCCTGCAAGAGAGAAATGTGCCGGTCCATCTTGTACAAATCCATACAAGTATCGGGATTCTAAGTCGAAGCTCCCCTTGTGTAGTCTGCATTGCTACAAGGCAATACGCGAAGGCAAAGCACAATCTCTAAGGGCATGTTGATTAGACTGTATATGCTTGATGATGATCGTGTAGTCCGATTGTGGATCGAGTTCCGGTGATTGAATCTCATTCTGAAATGTGTAGTATACAAAATAATGTTTGCTTGTATAACTGTATCATAAGGCTGTTGTGGCTTCAGGTGGTAGTTACTTGAGTAGCAAGTTAGGCATTTTAATAATTTGATTCGAGTAAAGATTGCAACTGATCATGTTTTGCAATTTAGAACCCTTATGTATATAGTTTTGCTGTAGTGTTTTGGACTTTTTGCAAAAAAAAAAAAAAAGTAGTTCGATTAACTTTTTTTATAATAGTTTTCGATTTTATAACATATCTGAACGCAAAATACATAGCAAAGCAGTCGGAATAGCAAGGTCCGGCCACTTGCATCCAGACGAAAAATAGGACTACATTTGCTAATTGAGACCTTCTCCTCCATCATCACATCTCTACTCCTTGGGACTCGGAAGCCATCGCCTGTGAAACAAATAGGAAGCAACATCAACAATAAAAAGGCGCTACTTATTGTAGCGTCTTTCAGGTTCTCAAGAGACACTACATCAAAAATAAGCGTCTCTTAAGTTTTACTTAAGAGGATCTACATTTGCTAGCGTCTTTTAAGTTCAGGCTTAAGAGACACTGTTAAAATTAGCGTCTTCCAAGTTTTTACTTATAAGACGCTACCTAATACATCGTCTCTTAAGCTTGAACTAAAAAGACGCTACATTTAGTAGGACATATATGTTTTGATATGGATATCGAAGCAGGAAAGAAAGGGAGAGAAGTTACCACCTCGTGGAAGGAATTTTGGGGACATGTTCATTCTACACAAGGATCAAAACAGATGAATTGTCAGGGTTCTAGTTTAACTTGAGACATAATAGTTAAATGTTCAACTACAAGGAACAGCTGTAGCAGAAAAGTGAATTATACATATGAACAATGAAACACTAGAACACTGCTTTTCATTTTCTTATATAGGCGATAAAGAAACAAAGACAACGATATCGAAATTACCTCTTCAGGTGGAATAAACGTGATAGATACTGAGAACACTGTCCCGTTGTGACTGATATCCTTGGTATGTGTCCTCTCTTTGTTGGTCCAGAATGATCCAACGTAAGAACGGGTGGGGGAAGCCTCGTGCGTCAAGGGAAAACTAACTTGGTGTACATCGCAGTCATCCTCGTCAAGTCGAGGGGCAATGTGAACACACAAATATGCGTCATAACCCATGGGTGCAACTACAAACTTGCGTTCCAATTCAATTTGATCACCAACATTGAGAGTCACCGGTTCTGTCCTTGTCTTGTCGATGACTCTCATCAATGTGAACGTTTCGCCACAGGGAGAGTGGTCGAGTTTCTCCAAGTACTGATAAGCTCCTATGGAGATTCTCCGGTCAAGGTCTTTTTCTTGATTCTTGATCTTAACCCCAACCTCAACACGAGCTCCGAAGACCACAGAATACCCCAATTCAAACATGAACCCTAATTCGCCTTCGATTCGAAAATAATTGGACAGGTTCTTCATACAACCAGAATCTTCGGCATCTATGTCGGCGATCAGCGTGTCTTCTTCCTCGGAACCGGCCTTTGTCTCGTACAATTTCATCCTGACAATTAAGGGGTTGGAGGATTTGACCCTTAGAAGAGGTCGTTCGGACTCGTGGCGGTCGGAGAGGGTGAGGTGGCTTCCGAGTCCGGCGTCGTCGGCGAGGTCGATGAACTCGGCGTTCGTCGGCGAGATCCATGACCTCGGCGTTGTCCTTGTCGCGGCTGTAGAGGGTGACGAAGTCTCTGGTGTCGCCGGCGACGTTGAAAGAGATCTTGCCGTAGATGTGGCATTGGAGGTCGTGTCGACCCCACGGAGGCACCACTTGCACGGAGGCCACGTGCGTGAGAACCGTTCCCTTGATCTCCTCCAGATCTTCATAATTCCACCCGGTGCATATACGATTCGCAGACCACCACTCGCGTGTAACGTTCATACCTTCACCATTAATGAGGAAATAGATACGATGAAGAAATAAAAGGGTGAGACGAAGGTCCTGAGAACCGTGGGTTTCAGACGCTAACCCTATAGCTAAATATTCGATTATTCCAGGGACAACTATTGGTGGACAGTCTTCATACGATTGGTTACTCGGTTGCAACTCATAGTGATCACTACCTGACTCGATCTGAAAATGTCCGTGTCAGCTGATACTAGGCGTTTGAAGGGATAACGGACATCCAGGGGCTTACACCGACCTTGACAGGGCGAGGTGTGCGTATCCACACAAACCTCGTTGCTCGTCCCTCGACTCTTTGGACCTGGCGTGGCGAGGCTGCGTAGCAAAACCTAGACTGGTTGATGGGGCCAACAAGGGCTCTTGTTCGTAATTCACAACAGTTCAACGCCGTCGTCGATCTCTTCGACCATTCAGGTTCTATACGTGTTTTACAGAAAAAGTTGACCCGTTCGAGATTTGGAGACAAGAAATAACTGAAAAATGTTTTTTATCACAAAATAATAATGCAACAATTATATTTGCAAAACAAGCATAATTAACGTTGTTCGGAGGTTCGATATGAACATGGACTACAACACTTGATAATCGGGAAATCGAGTCACAACAACGATATAAATCTGATTCGGAAGATGAATATCGAACCAAAGGATAACCAATATCAATGATCTATGATTATGTATATATACATTTTGGAATTTACAGTGAATCTAATAAAAAAGAAGAAAAAGTATACATTGTTACTACTATGAAGCAAAGGAACTAAAATGAGGATCCGAAGAGAAAAGGTGCCGTTGGTGTTTCGTGGGATTCAGCAACCATCGACAAAACAACCAGGCTGCCCCGACCGACGATAGGAGCGATAGACTCACCAAGAACTTGTAATGGGAAGCGTCGTTGGCGATTATAGCAACTCCGAGCATTATGGACTCCGCTAGGCTCGCGAACGATACCTCGGTTGCCCCGATGAGATTCACTTTGGACGACGGGATCCCTGTCTGGAGGATCTGAGCCCCCACGACGTCGTAGGACATGTGCCCTAACCTCGAAAGTACCTGTACGGGGAAGTGAGAAAGATGGGTGCAGAGTGTCATTTAGCGAGTTGACATCGTACCTGATTGCGTATAACTACCTTCATGAATTTCCCACGAATGCATAACCATTTAGTGAATTTTCAAGACACGTGAATGCCCTTACAGATTTCCACGTATCGCCATCGTACAAAACAGCAGAAAACCGTCGAAATTTCTTTTCTTTTTTCGTAATGCGACTTACACGCGAGTGTATATTTCTAAACTCACGTGCAGGTCAACGTGAAGGAAAAAAATCGAGTTTTTTGATGGTTTTTGTGTATTTAATACGATGGTGACAAGTGGAAATTCATAAGGGTAGTCATGTGTTCCTGGAAATTTACTGTGAGGTCATGTTTATGGGCAACATAAAAAGGTAGTTATGTGCAATACACCCTATAGGTTAACGCATTATCTCCTATGTTCGAGAGAATTGTCATATCGTAAATTCTCGATTAATATCTGTACTTTAGCCCCAACACTTCAATTTTACTTTGAAACGATGATTAGGAAGAAGCTACTTACGATCAAAGATAAAAAGAGAAGCAACGGGGTTTGCTTAGTGAGAGCTCCCGTCCAATACACAGCGACGGCTAATGTCAATAGCGAGGCCTGAAATATCAACCCGACCGCTCCCGCCTGAAATAAAGCAACTCCACGGGTGTTAGATGAAGAAGAGATAACTCTAACTGATGAACGATAATGGGAAAAGGAAGAGAGAAGAACTGACCTTTAGTATCCCGAATTGCTTCACGATCTTTGCGGACGCAAATGTTGCTGCAACGCCCATACAAGCGCATAATCCACTGAATCCCCCGATAATCGACGGGTTTAATCCTGTTAAAAGCAAGTTCATTTTATTATCAAGGTTTCACAAAGAAGTAATGCAAATGGAACGAAAAGGAACTTGGAAGGTACCTCGTTGTGTTAAAAAAGCTGTCATCAAGCTACCCGGAGCAAGAACGACGTTGAAGTAGAGAAGCACGTAGGCCAGGCTTGCCGGGAGAACGGGTTGTTGCATGTATTCTTTCCAGCCGAGCTTGATAGCTTCAATTCCAACATCTGCCCATAACCCAAAATGTGTCCTTAAAGGAATTTTCTCTGTCCCAAATGTGTCCTACGATAGCTATACTAAGTGTTCTACAATAAGACTTAAATTTGATCGTGTCCTTACCAATACTGTCAGAATCAGGCAGGGACGCTCCTGTGACTGTTCTGCAACAAGCATGTGATTTAGTACGTTCAAGAACCCCCGTAGAAAGTTTGTTCGTTAAGCATGTGAAACCGACCTGCAAAACGGTTGTAGAAGTATAAAATAACATGAAAAGTCATTTTACAATCAGTAAGTTATAGTAAAATTTCCACATGCACATGACTACCCTTATCAATTCCAACGTGTCAGCATCATACAAAATAGACAGAAACCATCGAAAAATTCAAAAAGAAAATCGTTGCATGCCTATATGTGAGAGTAAAATTTGAAATATCCCAATACTACTCGCTCTCGCATTTCACTCTTCCCACTTCAATTTGATTCTGTTCTCGAAACTCCATGGAATCATATTGAAACCGGAAGATTAAAGGATGAGAATGAGTTGTTCTGAGATATTATATATAAAAAAATCAGATGTAAGACATGTAATGAAAGTAATCGAAAAGTTTGAGGATTTCTGTCTATTTTGCACGAAGAAGACACGTGGAAATTCATAAGGGTAATCATGTGTTTGGGGGCAATTCATAAAGGTGGCTATATGCACGCAATTAACCCAATCATGTAGATATTTACCGCAACTGGCAATAACAAGATCATCAACGCGGCAGAGATCTTCAAGCAGGTAACGGGATCATACTTGGAGAGAAGAATGCCAAATAACGATGCTCCAGCTATCTGCAGTAGTTATAAATGACACCGATCATGACACTGCTTAATTGAAAATGTAAAACGATTAATGGAACTTTTTTTTACATACAATTCAGTGCAAAATAACAGAACTTCAACAAATCGATATGCTGAAAACGATAAAAGACATAAAGTCGGCGAGCACCTCGCAGAGAAGATCAATTCGACTGAGAATGGCATTGGCTTGTGCAAGTGCGATCGGTCTATTCACTCCCGCTAACTGAACATACAAAAAGTATAGTTAAGAAAGACTCAAAATATGCAGAAAGCATAAATAAAGGGAAAAAAAGATAATTGCACATAACTACCCTAAAGAATTGCCCACAAACACCTGACCGTATAATAAATTTCTACAAACACATGACTTCATAATAAAGTTTTCACACTTCAATCTTTAAATTTCAATATAATTCCATGAAGGGAATCAAACTGAAATCGGAAAAGTGAAGTGTGGGTAGTTTTGGGATATTTTAAAATTTTAAACTCTCGTGACGTGAAAAAAATGAAAATTTTGATGATTTCGTCTATTTTGGACAGTGGTGAAACGTGAAAATTCATTAAAGTAGTCATGTGTCTGGAAACTTTGCTATAAATTCAAATGTTTGTGGGCAATCATAAAGGTAGTCATGTGCAATGTACCCAACAAAGAAAAAATTAGCAATACCAGAACCACCCAATCTCGCTCCATAGCGACCCCTAATGCCACACCCGCTAACCTCTCAATAGCCCCAGCTACGACTAGCACAACGAACCAAGGAGTGAGAAGCACTGCAGATGTTGAAATCGGAGGAGAAGAATGTGCATGAATGATCATTGCAGCAGATAATAACTGTGCGGCCGCCTGAGAGAAGAGAGGCAAACGAGTTAAGGGAAAAATCAGAAAATATAATCATACGATGAACTTGGAATCGAAACAGTGATCACCTGAATCACGTTCAAAGAATTATATGCCGGTACTCTAGGAAAATGATCCATGAGTTTGCCGACTAAAGGGCCTCCAACAATGATCGCAAGCTGGTTAACAAAAAAGTCGTTAGATTATGCTATCTCTTATTCGATATGTTTGATTAATTTTACTCAGATAGATTTAAACCTTAGCGAAGAAACCAATGACTGCTACTGGAAGAAGGCTCGGATGAAGCAATGCAATAGCCGAAGGCCAAGCGAAATTCCAAAGCTGTTCCACCAGATTTCCAGCTAAGCAACTAGCGTATAAAGCTGAAGCATGTTGTATATGGTTAAATATCGGTACCAAGCAAATGAAGCGTGCCAAATAAATTGTAGGGAAGTTCAAACTTTATAAAAGGTTGCATGTTTAGGTGAATTGTGAAAATGGGGTCAGAGAAAATTCTAGTTATTTCGATAATGTATGGGATTTAAGACCGTTGCTCAGTTGCAAACAAATACTTACAGCCCGAGTGACATCAAGACATTAATACCAAGCAAATGACATGTGAAAATTCATAAGGGTAGTCATGTGTCAGTGAAAACTTTACTATGGGTTTATGTGCAATTTACCCGAGAATTTACTTACAAACAATACTGTCTAGAACCGTGACCTTAGAACATAAGGATGCTCTTCACAAAACTTAATACAAGAGAACCAAAGCACATCAGATGCAAAACTTAATCAACATTACTTGGTTCATCTCTTACCATACAATCCAGCTTGATGGGCCGGTGTTGCCGCGAGAGCGCTCTGCTCCTCTTCTGATAAAACCTAAAACCAATAAAATGTCAGTAAAGTAAACGATCATATACAACAAACACACCAGAAGGAAGAAAGAACATACTGGCAATGTTGTTAAGAGACTGTCCACGTAAGTGTGTCCAGTCAGTAAACACAACGGTTCAATCTCTAGACTGTCAGGATTGAGATGGACAAGCGGGACTGAAGAAACATGTTCACAAGATGAAAAGTCTTCTTGAGCCTCCTCAGTGGTAACATGATTTAAGAGTACGTCAATATTAGTTATCGAACATCTTGCATTGAAGCTTTCAAACCTGCAATCCAAGAAAATGGAGCCATATATGAGCTCATTATTGGAAAAGATTGACTTGGATAAAACTCATAATAGAAAGTTTCAAAGGTCTGTTTATTACGTTACAAACTACTACCCTTATGATTTCGTCACACCACGTGATACGTTTGGAAAATAGTGAACGAAAGAAGACTAAATTTTCACATATATCAACAAAGCCAAAAGGTTTCTGCTAACCCAGTTCAGTCCTATCAACCATAATCAACTCAAAACATGAATCCTTAAAATCCCACACATTATCGAAATAAGTCGAGTTTTCTTTCTCCCCGTTCCATTTCCTCCCATAATTAACCTAAAAATCCAAACTTTTTCACTACTTTCCCCACCCAACATTGTTTTCTCAGCAACCAAACAGAATCAGGACTCAAGTAACCACACAGCAGTCACAGACCCATCTTAGCAATAGCCTCAAATCCCACATTATCGAAACAAGTCAAATTTTCTTTCTCTCCATTCCATTTCCTCCCATAAATAACCTAAAAATCCAAACTTTTTCACTACTTTTCCCACCCAATATTGTTTTCTCAGCAACCAAACAGAATCAGGACTCAAGTAAAGTAACCACACAGCAGTCACAGACCCATCTTAGCAATGGCCTCAAATCCCACACATTATCGAAACAAGTCGAATTCTCATCCTCCCCATTTCATTTCCTCCCATAAATCACCTAAAAATCCAAACTTTATCACTACTTTTCCCACCCAATATCATTTTCTCACCAACCAAACAAACCCCATAAGCTTAACTGACGAAATAGATAGAAATACAGGTAGATACGAACCTGAAAGCATCACCGGAACAGCTCAGCCATCGGCGAGAAGAGAAACGATGTCGTATTCGAGAAGAAGCCGGCAACGATAAACCAGAACCTTGACGGAGAGAGTAAGAGGAAGAAGAAGAACAGAGTGAGTGATGAGAAATGGTGACCAGAGCCACGGACATGGCTGCTCCAATTGCTTCAAGTACCAAAACCTCATGCAGCCTCCAAATTTCCGATTGCTCCTCAAATTTGTCCAAAATCAAAACTTTAGCTATTGGGTCACCGAGCTGGGTTTCGATTGGAGCTCATCAGAGACAGATAGCACACGAAACAGCAAGAAAAAAATCAAGGGTTTGCGAGTGAGAGAGAGATGGATTAGTCCCTTATCCGAGCCCGCCGATTTGGCGGACATTGTGGAGAGAGAGATAGAGGAGAAAGGTCTAATACACAACATGTGGCCCAAAGCTTTGGTGACACATTGACACATAAGCTTGGATTGGATTTGTGGGTTTGTTTTTTTATGAGAAAATTGCCTAATTTGGAAAATATTAGTGGGATTGGAGCTTGCCAAGTAGCACTATGGAGCTCCACCTACAAGGTTTGTAGTCACAACTTGTTCCCAATAGTCTATGTGGGACTTCTTTGCAAGTGGTGAGACTATGATTTTGATGGATTGGTTCAAATATCAATCAAACTACAATTTGGATACTTGTTGGTTAATCTTAGAGGACTAGGTGGTTTGGAAATGATAGAGGCTATAAGGATTCGGGAAACGCTCGATTAAAGTAAGAAACACGGTGGAAACAGGTTATCGTGGAGTCAGATTATCACGGTATGGTTGCTACTTCTTCACAATCTAAATATGCGTAGGTGATTGTTGCAGACGACTAGTATCTTTACCACCTCAATATTCTCTATTCTTATGGCAGATTAGAGAACAGCGTCCCCTGTTGAATTCATCAATGTTCCCGGACGTTGGAGAACTTAAATCTACTAAATTCTTTAAATGGGAGACGTTAGAGGGTGTGGCCGTGTGGATGAGCTCGTGAAAGTTTTGTCGGGAGAGATCAAGTCTGGAATGAAGAGAGAGGAGAAATGAGAAATAATAAGATAAATGTGAGAATGTTCTGTTTATGAAATGAAAGGTTATTGGGATTATGTTTTTATAGTTATCCCACTGAAGCCATTCAACTTTCTTATGATACAAATTATTATGGATGTGTCAAAAAATCTGAAATTCGAAAAAACAGGTGAACTCGGATCGAATCGATCCGGATAAAGTTGGACAAAATCTAGACATCTGAATCCCGGATGTCAAATTCGTCGGATACTGAGTAATAATTGGTCCGGTAGAATCTTCCATATATTATTCAAACTCAAATTTTACGTGAACAGAAAAAAAAAATCGAAAGTCACACATCGTTTGATAAAGAAACAATCTCCATATACATCTCCTATGTATACATTCATTCTTTCTTATATATTCTCACTCTTTCGAGTTTGATGCTAGTAAAAAAGATTCATTTTCAGTTTTTATTTCCGATCCGGTCCGGTTATTAACCAGAAACCAATCCAGAAGTGAGTATGAAAATCGAAATATTCATGTAAATGGGATCAAACAACGAGTCCATTAAGGTCCTGATAAAATCCGAAACCAGACTAATCTGGCCCGAATCATTTTATAAACAATTAGGACATGTTTCGGATATTGATTTTTGATATCCGATTAATCCGATCCCGAGAATTAAACCCGGACTAGATATCCGATCCGGTTACACCCCTACTTGACGTTCCCCGTTCCAACCCTATCAAATCCAACGGTTCATATCTAAGCCACTTGGCGACATGGGTCAGACACGTATATTTGAAGACGAAGAAGCTCCTGTATAAATAGTTCTGTTAAGAAGCCATTGAAGCTCTCCCGAAGCTCCATTTTCACCTGACCACCATGCAAGGGGAAGGAGAGAAATGGGTTCTTAACAAGAGTAAAATCGATTGCTCTAATCGCTCTGATTCTGCAAATCCCAATGTCACTGTTTCTGGGCCTTCTGTGAAGCCCATGACGATGGTGAACTCGGAGAGGTTCTACCAGAGACTCGGCGAGTTCTTCGAGTCTTCTGGGCTCAGCCTAGTGTGAGTTTACTTGTCAATGACGTGTTTTATAGATTTCTGACTTGAAGTAGGGCTCGATTTTTTGTTGGTGGGTTGTTTGGTTGCTGAGAAAATTCGTGGGAAAATAGAGGGAATTTCTAGCAAGTTGAATCCTTTTTTGTGTTTGCTGACGTTTGGTCGGGAAATGTTGAAGAAATCTTGAGAAAGATCGTATTTTGAGTGGTGTTTAGTTGCTTAGTGCCCTGTTTGGTTACTGGGAAAATGCGGGAAAATGAATGCATCTTCAAATTAGTTGAAACCCTTTTAGTTCCCATGCAGTTTTTGGTATTTTGTTGACAGTTTGGTCGCAAAATGATGAAGAAATCTGAAGAAAGATCGTATTTTGAGCAGTGTTTTGTTGCTTAGTGCCTGTTTGGTTGCCGGGAAAATGCGGGAAAACAAGTGCAACTCCAAATTAGTTAAAAACCCATGCAATTCTTGGTATCCGTTGATGTTTTGGTCGGAAAATGATGAAGAAATCTTATGAAAGATCGTATTTTGAGCTGTGTTTAGTTGCTTGGTACCCTGTTTGGTTGTCGGGAAAATGCGGGGAAAAAATGCAACTCCAAATTAGTTAAAACCCTTTTAGTGTCCATGCAATTCTTGGTATCTGTTGATGTTTTGGTCAGAAAATGATGAAGAAATCTTATGAAAGATCGTATTTTGAGCTGTGCTTAGTTGCTTAGTACCTTGTTTGGTTACTGGGAAAATGGGGGAAAATGGATGCAACTTCAAATTAGTTGAAACCCTTTTAGTGTCCATGCAATACATTTTGGACATTTGTGTTTTTCTCAGCAACCAAACAGTGATGATTAGGTTTCTGAAATTTTTAGGATGCTTAATCATTTTGTAATCTGGCTATTATTTCAAGCTCTTTCAACTCATTTTTCGATGATTCGATTCAATTTATCCTTAATTTCAGCTTAAATGCTCGAGATACGGTCGTGGATCTTTACCTCATTTACAAAGAAGTTACTCAAAGAGGAGGGTTTCATCAGGTTTGTTTCTATTTAAGGTTGTCTTAACCGATTAGGCAACTATTCAGTTCCCTAAACCTCGGAACATGTTGATTATCGACGTCTGGTGATGGACAATCTCTGCTTTGTAAATGTTAAGGTTACTAATTATTAGTTAGTGTTCCATGTATGTACTCTTGCCTTCTAGCTGCTAGGGAATCAAGCTCGTGGTTACTATATGCTTATATTCGAGTTATTCGAGTTGGCCTTATAACTAATTATGATAGGAATCACAATCATAGTAACTACAAACCCGAATCACCTCATTGAGGTTCGAACCCAAGTGGGTATATCTGTTGGGGAGCAAGTTTAGGTGGAGGTTACGTTAGGAATTAGACTAGGCTAGAGTAGGATTTCTCTGGTCTCTTGCTGATTATAAAACGATTCTCATTCTCATTTTCTCTTCATTGAATGATGCTTGTAGGTTACGAGGGATAAGAGATGGGATGAAGTTGCATCGGCCGTTAAATTGGAAGGAAGCAATTCAAAGTTCGAAACTCAACTCCCAAAGCTTTACGCAACTCTTCTGATCCAATTCGAGCACATATACAGTTATAGGAGTCCCGAGAAACCGGCTAGAAGTCCAGGTACTTATAAGATGCTTCAATAAGTATAATTATAGCCAATGTTGTAAGAAATTGTATGTTAATGGATTGTTTTTCGTAAGTTACGTGGATATTTGCAAGTGTATACAATTTGTTAGAGTAATTCAGTGGTTCTAATGACCGTGAACAACTCATTCAGATCGGGATAGCTCGGGAACAAAGAGAAAGTATCAGGACACGATTAAACATATGTTGAGTGATATTGAGGATGGATCAACAAGGAAAGGGAAGTGCATAGATGATTCCTTATCGACATCGAAAGGTAACTACGAAAGTTCTTTTTTTTTTGTTATCGACTAAATCAGGTGCATCAAAGCTTATTGAACTCAAGACATTACTTATATACATGTAATGAAGCACCAAACATTTTCTTATTCTCGAAGAACTTTGCAGTATAGCAAGAAATGGGCTTCCCTTATGTGGAAGAGGCCCAACAAAACAGAGAAGCCCAATAAAACTTGGGAAGAGAAATAAGAAGTGTGGTATCGTTGTTGGGGCTTGAACTCGGGCCCCGAGAACAAGCCCGAGTTCAAGTGTCTGACCGGTTAGACAAGCAAGTTCTAGTCATAAGGGTCTCTTAGAAAAGTTGTTTCTCGTTTAACTAGTTAAAAAGAAGTCTAAGTTTCGGTTTATATGATACGGGCAGGTTCTGGGTCGGTGAAACAAACATGTGAGGTCAAGGTTATGAACAATAAGCGAGAGGTTAGGGTTATGAACACTAAGTCGGATGCTCCTCAGGGATGGAGGAACCCTTACCAGATGTTCCTCAGGATGGAATGTGCACGGTTAAAGAGTATTCACGGGCCAACCCTTAACGGGAAGAATGTTCGCGATGTAGCAATCGATGCGTGGAGGTATCTTCCAAACAAAGACCGGCAGGTAAACCCTCAACCCTAATAATCTTCGGCCTTGTACTTGTACTTGTTGAGCTATTGTAACTCACTTATCTTCCTTTTGTAGCCATACATCGAGTTGAGTAGGAAGGACAAGGAAAGGTTCTGGCAAGAGATGAAAGTTTACACAGAGCACAAGAACTCGGAGAGTAGCGTCTTTAAAGGCGACTACTATGTGAGCCCACAACCCGATGCTGAAAGAACATGTACAGTGAATCAGTCTATGGTTGACTTAGCATCGGAGATGATGAAGACTACGCCTAGCGATGAGTCCTTATCGGATGTTAACTGGTATGAGTTCTATGGATAGCTTGAAATATCGAAACTAATGTGTTGATAGTCCGAATCTCCCGTAGATGATCTTGATTTTGCAACGGTGTTATATAGCCTAGCCTAGAACGGGTTTTTTTGCTAACACCGATATGTATGTAAGGTTTTTCTTTGTGACTTACTGCACTCCTTGACCAAATTTTTGAAGGAAGGTCAAGTTGAAGTTGGGCCATCAATGTATGAAGTATTAACCGAAGGTGTGACTTTATCGTTTTAATTTCATCACACATCATTTCGATCCACATGTAAAAGTCTGTATGTTCCACGTGTAAAAGTCCGTTTGTCCTACGTCGAAACGATAAACCACGTGTCAGAATGTCAAACAGTCTATTCCACATCGAAATGATGTGGATGAATTCACCGTTTGGTAAGCCATCTTGGGGTTCACCGTCTAATCAGCAATTTTAGGTATTCACCTATCAAATCGAGTTTTTGGTGGGTCGGATTTACAGTTCGCGTGTGGAATCCCGTAATTCGACATGCAACTAAGGAGGATGCCAGTTCGTCCCGCATTTTTTCGAATCCATTGTTTCACAGGCTGTTTTCAGGTGGGTCGAACCTCAATATGGTACCAGAACTTGACCTATGCCCACTTGAACCTTTACGAGCCATTCAATAGTCGGGTCAAAGAAGGCTCACGTGTACAATCCCATTATCGAGTCTGCATGTCAAAACGACATCAAAATTCTGTCTTTTCTACATCTTCGAATTCACCGTTCGACAACTCATTTCAGACTTCACCTATCAGATTGAGTCCGTATTTAACAAGATAACAAACACAAATGTCAACTTCATCCTCAACCCAAACAATAGAATCATGGGAATAGTGAAATACAATCTATATATAGTATCTATCAATTTTATAGGTTTCTAAATATGAACACTTGGAGGTGCAATGCACAACCGTGACATGCAATTCGATCCATAAATAATTAATGATTTAATCAATTATTTGGAACTAATACAATGTTTCTTCATGGATTAGCACCCTACATATACCTAGCAACATGATAGATTATTATTACAATAAAGACATAATAATCCATAATCAACCCCAATATTTAATTAATTTGAGCTGTAATTTGCATTATTATATTCACAGATCGACAGCTTAAAATGTCGATGTGCCACCAAATCCCATGTTTATCTTCTTCCCAACGTTTCCATCCCAAGTTTGATCCTCTTCCCAGTGTTTTTGTCTGAATATTCATTTTCTAAGTAGTGTTTGGTTAGCGAGAAAATTAGTTGTATATTTAGAGCATCCACAATGATAGTCTATTGGCGCTGACTATTGGATTAAAAAAATAATATTTCAATCATTTCTCAACCAACAGTCAGCACTTTTCGATACTAGCTTGTTCGTGTTGGCTATTCGTGTTACTTTCTTCACAAATTTTCAATCGTCGACGGTTTGTGTCGATGGTGGGCTTACCACCAATCCCCACCGT
>JAYMSV010000177.1:0-20506 GCA_036897745.1 Erodium moschatum
GTCTCTATGCTCGGGAGCTGGAGAGCGTCGGGATTAGAGTCTCTTAGGATAGTGACGTATTCCATTTTTTTCAATATATTAATTATTGTTTTATTCGGGCATCGGACCCTTGTTCTTGGATTTATGATATTTATGAAAAATTCGAGAGTTGAATTTCAAGTTTGTTTATCTAAATTTAGTGTCCCTTGACTTAATGTCAAGTAACGGTCCATTTCCGTAGTTATCGGACTTGGGGCATTACACCAACGGCTAGGACGGGTCTGCTGACCGGACTCCAGGATGAGGTACGAAGTCCAGCAGGTGGCGGCGCCAGGCCTTCTCGACCTATATTACGCCCTCTGTCCCTCCAATGAGGCTGCAGGGTATTCACGGGCTTGGGTGTGGAGGCCCATAGGTGGACGAGCCAGTTGGTGGAGGCCCAGCGGTACGTGGGCCGCCATTTGACGACCCATTCGGAGACAGAAGGGGTACGATTGGAAGCCCAATGATCCACTGAGATTTCTGTTGCGGCCCATGTGGAGAGGGAGGCCGAGAATTATAATTCCCACTACCACCGCGATTCCTTTTTGGAGCGTTCGGACGGCCACGAGCAGAGGTACGGCCACGGGAGGGTCCCCAAGATTGATGCTTGTCACCAACGTCCTTAGCTGATGAAGAGGACGAGTTAGCATATAAGGCAGAGTTGGAAGACCAAACACCTGAAGCAGCTCGTTTTGATTTCCTGGTTTCCTCCAAAACAAGCTTTGAACGAGCTTCATAAAATTGCGGGAGAGGATCACTTTGCTGAATGAGAGTTGCCACATTGTCATAGGCCTCAGAGAGCCCTGCAACCAGTTGAAGAACGAGACGGTTGTTCGAAACAGGTGCTCCTAAATCAGACAATTGATCTACAACAATTTTGAGCTCTTGACAAAAATTGGAGACATTAGCAAAATCCTCCAGTTTGGTGGTGGAGAATTCATGTTCAAGTAAACGGTACGGGAGTGCCTATTATCCTGAAAAATAAGCTAGAGAGCTTCCTAGGCTCGTGTCGCGTTGCTATCCGGTACAATTATGGTTTGTCGGTTTTCAGGAACATTGAAATGTTTGTAATTAATGAACACGTTTTGTCATTTTCATTTTGTTTTTTTTTCAATGACAACACTACTTTTTGGCCTATAAATCTTGTGTGTTAATAATATTTGGTCTGGAATCGATTTGTCGAGTTGTTGCTCAAATGCACAACTATTGCCACCTATATCGGACAACAAAGATTAGTCGCCAATGGGCTGAAAATTGTCAAGGGAAAGGGAAACCTAATTTCCTATTGTTCAACAATTAATCGTGGTCATTGAGTTTGTTGGTCACTGAATTTGTATTATTTTTTTTATCAGAGGCAGGTGTGGGAAATGAGGTTCTGCGTTGACTCGCAGAAGAAGATTTAGTGAAGAAAAGGGCATTTATTGGATTGGTAAACAGTGTAATTTGTAAAACATATATAAGAAACGCACAGAATAAATGTCTTAGAGTATTTGGACCGCGTCACAGCATTATGGGGAGGGATGGTCTGATATGCTTAAGTTACGGTAAGCTTCCTGATAGACACAATTTTTAGCTTCAGGATACGCATTTGTTATTTCCAGTCCTTCAATCGACGTAACCCGGGAGAGTGCAACATATAATTGTCCATGGGAGAAGACCTTGTATGTAAAAAAAAATCAAATGTATGAGGTAAGCATGTACTCGGAAAAAACTGAAGCAAAAAGAGAAAAAGTACATGAGTAACGAACCTATTGAGGCAAGTAAATACCAACATTATTTAGCGATTGACCTTGACTCTTGTTGATTGTCATGGTGAAGCAATGTGTAACGGGCAATTGCCGCCGATTGAGTGTGAACGACCACTTTGAATCGACTAGCACATAATAATCCGAGGAATGGTCACTTCCTTACCCTGGTGGCTCCCAGTCAAAATGGTGCCTCGAGTGGACCAATCTCCAAGAACAGTAACGACCAATCGTGTTCTGTTACGCAACCCTTTAGTCTGATTTAAATTGCGCATAAGCATTACAGGGTAGCCAACTTTTAGATGGATGTGATGGGATGGGACCCCATTAAACGTCAAACTATTCAAAAACTCAATAGAATATAGAGAATCACCATCGTCAACCCGTACACTTCCTTTGCATATTGTGTCACAACTGAAATACTATTTCCCTTCCCCATGTATCATGTTAAGCATTAGATCATTGACAACCTTGACCGTGTCATTTTTTGGAGTCAAAATGGTTCGTTCTAGAAAAGGTAGGTACGTTCGAAAAATCGAGATGTGAGAGTTGAGTAAATGATGAGATAAGGCTTTTTATTTGGGTTAAGCATGTAGATGGGGTGATAGATGGGGGTACACGAATAAATTCTTCTCGGGCACATTCATATCGAGTACCATTCCCAATTTCCAACATCCATTGATCAAACGCTTCAATTTGGGCCGCGTCAGTTTCATCGAGCCCTGGGTTCAGTAGGTGCATATTTTCAGTACGTTCATACGTGAAGGAAGGCCAAAGGTATGAAGAGTTTAAAGCAGCATCAATAATATATGTTCGTGAACCCTTCGGAATAACCGGTAAGACCTGCCTGAAATCACCCCCGCACACAACAGTCAACCTGCCAAAAGGTCTTTCCAAGTTATCGTCATACCGAGATTGAAGAATATCACGCAAACTCTTGTCCAATGCTTCAAAACATAATCGGTTAGCCATTGGAGCTTCGGCGCATATAATTAATGACGTCTTTTGCAGAAGGGTGGCCAAGTTTATGCCTTGGCAAATGTCACATGTTGAGTCTGTTGTCGGGTTAAGAGGTATGCGGAAGCGCGAATATGTTGTTCGACCATTTGGCAAAAGGAAGGCGGCAATGACAAAGGTAGCCACGGGTAGGACGGTTTTCTTCTCATCGCGCAGCTTAGTTACAATTGTATTCCATAGAAATGTCTTCCCGGTACCCCCGCGACCTTGGATAAAAAAATAGTCCGCCTTTATCATTATCAACTGAATCCATGATGGTTGTACAAGCACTCATTTCGCACTTGTTAAGTGATGTTAAAGAACGCATATGAATCGAACTTTGTTCTTCTATGTTGTAGTCAAGCTCTTCTGATACCAAACGGTTGCCCAAGTCATGTATGTCGTCTTCCCGGGGAAATGGCATCCCGCAAAAATCCTTTAATGACTTTTCTTGTTTGCGCAACATTGTTCTAGTTAGAGCAAGGTCAAAGCTTCAATTTGATCGTGGGTGATCTTCAAATTGGCAAGACAATATTTTTTTCATATAGGTATATGCGATATCATCTGAAAGAGCCTCGGAATGTGCATCTCATAGTTTAGCAGCATCGATAACCTGATAGTGCACAAGCAACGTGACAAATAAGCGGTGAAGTTCAAAACCCGATGCCCAATTGGAGGCTTTTTCGAGACATTGGAGCCATTCATATTGTTGGGTGAACAAACACATTACCTGTTCGAATATCCTCATAACAGGTGCATCCTGTGAAGTGGTGCAAAATCATGTGTAGATGGAAGCGTTCACTTGAAGTAGGATGGGCAAAATTAATACGCCCCACTGAAATTCCTTTTTTTTGGATGGATCCATATTCTATTTTAGAATCTCACTTATAATGAGATGGGAAAGTTGTGTATGTTAAGTGTTTTATCTCGAGGGTAGTCATGTTCACCTCCATACATTCTGTTAACTTTGTGCGTTCTATACATGGTTGTTGACTACTGATTCAACTGAAGCATTGGAATAAACACAACTGTTTGCTCCCCAGGTAAGTGGCATTGCAACCATTCAATAGGAGGATGTCTGTGGTGGATGTCAAATTAGAATATGTGCCAACACGCTTCTGCAGCTGATATGTAGTGACAATCAAGGTACAATTTAACCTCATCTCGGGATCGTGTTGACTCAGTTGGGTCAAACTTCGCAATGGCACGATATGATCCCTTATGCAAGTATTTGAATAAATACTTAATTGCGCGAGAATGATTGCATATCTCTACGTTGACATGAGCATTATATTTGACAAATAGATCACGATTGTAAGGGATAACGAACCTGTTGTCGAGAACTTTCTAACAAATACTTATTTGCGTGAGAATGATTGCAGATTTAAGCGTTGATATGAGCATTATATATGACACATAGATCAAGATTGTAAGGGATAACGAACCTGTTGTCAAATATATGCCATTTCTTAGTCGCACTAATTGATGTATCCCGTCGCATATAAACGGGGAACCCATTCTCATCTGGTGTTGTTGATGGGTTCTATTGTTTGGGAAAACTCTTGGAACATTGGTCGTTGACCATACATGGGGATTTGGGATCTACAGCTCCGCACGGGCCATGTAGCATTGTGTGACGAAAAATATTGTACCCAAGCAAGTCAACATTTGGATTAGAAAGCTCGATGCTGACAAATTTATCAATCTAGCTCTCAGAAGGGCTCTTATACCATGGCTTGAGAAAGAGAAGAATATGAACATGTGAGAGGCCTCTTTTTTGGAACTCAATCGTGTAAAGCCCTGAAAATAGGAAAATAATATTAGAATGTCATATTGTATGGTAGAGAAAGGAAATTAGTAAGACAAAGGGATAAATAGTCATGGAATCCTAGTAGTTTTCAACTCGATAACGCGACTCTCCAATATAACTTGATGGGAAGATAATTGTTTTAACTAGTTAGGTAGCATCTAAGTCGCCCCGACCTGAGGCATCCATTAATCCGCAAAACAGATCTACGCGCAAATCATGTTGCTTGTCACGTACAAAGCGGAAGTGTATTTCCTTTAGCGCCATGAAAGCATCGACCATGTACTGTTGTAAAAGTCGGCCATGATCAAAGTCACCAACAATGAGGCCAATAACTTCATTTTGTGAAGGCTGATCGTGGGTGTGATGGTTGTTGACGAGGCAGACGCAAAAAGGTTCGCTCGGGTTGGCTTTATAACGATCTCTAGAGGTTTGGAAGGATGAAACCAGGACATTATGTGTGTCCAATATGTTTGAGATATCTTCAATAAGGGTATCGTCGATGACATCCCCGGGGATTCCTCAACCAAGTGCGGCACGTCTGTTCATGAGTTCATGTTGTGTATTGTATATATAGAGTTGAGAAAATTGCGGGCGGTTTCCATCGGCGGGGATGAATGAGCCAATATTGTGGTAGTTTTGGAAACTAACTTTGTAGACATAAGGGGCATTGTCGCGGTTAACTATGGCATTTACCCGGGCTCCAGTTGAAGTCATCGGGAACATTGATTTCAAAGTACCAATTTCGTTACGAAAGGTCGTGCCACGTGGATCGGACGCTAGTCAAAGTAGGGCCTTAAGTAGAGCAAGGGGGTTTTAGGATAAGAGGAGGCGAACACGACCTGCAGAGCAACAGAGCATGAAGATAGGTTCACTTGCTGAACCTTGGGTAAGAGTGCGTTCCTACGACCACATCATGACACCACAACCCTGACAAGTACACGTGGGGGCACTGAAAGACCATGTGACATCAACTGTTTGAGAGATGGAGAAGCTTTAGGGTGTGAGCACAAGGTAGAAAGGGACACAGTAATAACATAAATTTTGGAGTAAGGGAGACGATACCTCATTCATGAGTGCGAGTAAGGCGAGTGCCTTCTTGGGATAAGGAAGTTTGTGGGGGGTAGCGGCCGCAAAGTTTGGGACGCAGCACATAGACCAAGGAAAGTATTGTTAACCACATGAACGTTAGATGCGGGGTGAAAGGATAAATGTAACAGAAGGGGGCCCATACTTGGAAAGGTTTCCGTGAGCAAAGTCGGGAGGCAACTAGAGTGGGGTGGATAGGCGATGACATCGGGCATGGATGGGGCCGCAGGGGGTGGGGGGGGGGGCCCGCCATAACCACTTCCCCTGAGGATTGGCCGCTTGCGTTTAGAGGAGGCAGGGTGGTGCGCCACAACATCATTCTAGTAGCATAAACATAATAAGGAGGTGTATGTGGCTATGCATCTGTACGCGGAGGTGGGTTGGGAGGTGGAGGAGTAGTTGGAAACGTAGTTGGGTGGGTCACCTACTACAGTGCAAGTTATGGGTGGACAATAGCGAGGGGTACAGCGGAGGAGGTAATCCATACGGAAGGGGGGTAAAGGGACTTGAGTCAGAGGGAGGCATTGCATGCATATACGTTCTCATGAATCGATGAACATGAACAAGGTTTTGTTGGTAACTTGATTTAGGCGCCAAACTTATACTCGTTTGAAGGAGTACAAGATGGCGGTGAAGTCTAGCATAATCGGTCGACACCTTGTGCGCATAATCGAGTTCATGAAAAGAGGGTAGGTTGGTTGTATCTCGAGTGCGGCGACCAAGCTCTATAATCCGGCGCCTATTCCAACGAGCTATGGTGAAAAGACAACGAATCAATTCGATCACATCATCAGGGGGATCCATTAGGCTTTGTTGAACCGTACAACCAGGGAAGAAACAAGGGAGATGACGGTTAAATGTTAATTACCATTATAGGAGGGACATTATTAATAGGTAGTCAAAGGTAAGCAAACAATAACAAAAAGAACAAACACAACCAGTAAGATGCATAATAGTTAGATTAAGTCCAAATAAAACCAAATTTATTAATTGTGGGGAAAAGTTGCAACCCATGTACCAAGGGGAAGTAGTGGAATTCAAGAAAAGCCAGCAAACTATTTATTCCATGTTATGCTTTAGCTTGTATGTCTCAATATCAATTACACAAAAAAGGCACGTGATCGCAAATTCATTTCCATCCTCAATTTCAGCAACAATTTTAGATTGCCAGTGGCTAAGGCCAGCTAAGGTGCAAGTAAAATAGGGAACAGCGATGCACAAACCTGTGAGAGAAACAACAAAACACATCAAACCAGTCAGAACCCAACCCTGCACAGAAGGTAATGGCAATGAGATAAGTGTAGACTAAGCAACAAAAGCAACAGAGTGTCAAAGCGGGATATGGGTTAGCACATGAATAGTCAAGACACGGGACACAGGGTCAGAAGGGTATGTGTGCACTGACAGGCGGGTATGAGGGAAGATACAAAAAAAATGTTATCATTGTAACAAAGCAGAAAAATAAGACAAAGGTCAATTAAAAGAAGAGGGAGATGCAATAGCCAAGCACAAAGTTAATGGGAAATACGGTAATATGTTGGAAACAGGGAAATTACCAGTAACAATGCCAAGTATTTATTTTATTGCAATAATAGTATCAGTGGGAAGAAAAGGTGCAAGGAAAAATAATATGTAGTTCAGTAGAATTGTAACCTGCGAAATTAACTACTGGGAGGAACGAAGCATAAATAACTAAACCTGTTAACTCAAATTACTCTTCATCGTCGTCTAAGGAAACCACAGAGTGCCCTTCCTCTTTCGCGGTGTCAAATTTACTCCAGTCTGGTATCAGATAATGTCGTTTTCCCTTTGTTGGAACCACCAGGATATTTAGGAGGGTTCTTCCCAACAGTGCATGAGCTTCTGCCCTTGCAGGCCTGAGAGTGGGAAAAAAAGCGGGTATAAGTGAACAAAGGAAAGTGCGGGAAATTACTAAGCATAAGAGGAAGGAAATGGGGCGCATCAAACCATTGGTTTAGTGGTGAACACATCCACAACTGTGAAGGAGTCATTGCCAACTTGTAGGTTCTAGTTGGACAGAGCAATCTTGAGGATGAATTTCTGGCCACATAAATCTAGTATTGGTTGTGGGAACATTGCTGCTCCAGGATCTGCCGGTTGAACAGTTTCTTCGCAAACGAATCAACCATACATTCCGCGACTTTGTTCAGAGTTGTACATATGATTATGTCAAACGCATCCTAGACAGTGAACTAAAGCTTGTAGCTGGAAAATAGGAAGCGCGAACAGATTAATTCATAAGATGTCGCAGGGTATTGAAATTTTTTAGGCAAAGGGGCTTACAAAACCATTGGTGAGGCTGTTTCGCTAGGACATTTGGTGCATTTTTAGGATTTGTCCTCAAGAGAGACATTTGACTTGCACTCGTGGCAGCCGAGGTAGTACCACTCATTCCGTGTGAGGATCCCAAAAATACGCCTAGTGAACGTCATCTTGTAACCTTGTGAAGATAAGACAACCAATCTAGATGAGCTTGCAAGCAGGGAAAAGATACCAAAAGGGAGTGGGGGGTTACCGGTTTTTCAGATGTACAACCAGCTTCAAGAATCTCTAAAATCGTCAACCGATTTTCAGACATAACTTCAGCCATAGTGTTGGATGTCCCTGGAAAGAGTCCGAGGAATACAATTGGCGCTGCTTCAGCAACAATCTCGGTCCGCAGTCGAGTCACATCCTCATGTTCCAGGTCCATGTACAACTTCATAGCATTGGTTGTAGAGAAATTGTTAGCAGCTGGTAAATATGATATGTTGGAGGAGTCTGAATAAGCATGAGAAGAGCCTAAGAATGACGGTAAATGGGAAATCAACAGACAAATAACATGAACAGGTGAGGGAAAAGGTTACCAGCATATTGTCTAACTTTCAGCAAGGTGGCAACGATCATCACGAGCACTGTTGCAACATCGAGTTTATGGGCTGAGACTAATGTCTGAGCCTGGGTAGACCAAAGAGTGACCCTGACCTTCCTTGGTGTGGACATGGCGCAGGCATGCGAGTAAAAAAAGAAAACGATTAGTTCATAAACTGAGGGAGGAAGGAGGAGGAACATTGTAGAAAAGGTAGAATATTAGGTAGCACAGAGAACCTCGAGTTCACGCTTGATGTAGCTGCCCGAAATAGCTTCGACTTCGCCTATGCAAACCAACAGTCCTACGATATCTACCATGAAACACTACAAGTAAATACAGTTTACCATTTCTGGTCTCTTACGACATTATTCACTCCTTTAATGTCTACGGTTTAGACGAGTTCATTCGCCGTTTTTAAAAGTGTAAATTTTATTTGTTTATTTTTCACTTGTTTTGGCTTATTGAACCTTCATTAAATATGGATTACCTGCAACCATTAACATCTTTGAAGATCCATTGGCTCCAGTCCTATTTCTTGCCTTCTAGCATCTATGGCTATCTCGCAACACATCTTTTTTTACCAGAACTCTGAAACCAGTGGCCTCCGTCTTTGCAAAAATTCAGCATACGAGCTTTTTTCTCCTGATGTCAAGCAACTCCTTCATTATGCATTCGGATTTCTCACTTTGGGATAGAAATCCATACTACTTTTCTTCTTTAATGTAACGCTCGGTTTGAATTTTCCTATCTCATCTTTGTACCTCCTTTTCAGGCTCTCCTTGAGACCTTTGAACTTTAATCAAAATCGTATTTTTGATTGATTAAAAAAAAGAACACACTTTTCTTAACGTATTGGAATATATTCAATAGTTGATGGGACGCACCAAAACCAATTTTTCAAATGGAACAAGACAAAAAGCGTAAGAAGAGCACCAATATGACACGTCCAGCAGAGGTCTCTGTCCTTATTTACCATTTGCAGCAAAAGGACATAACTACTTTTGTCGCTACGCCGTGGAGAAACGGAAGTGATGCTTCAGCCAATGGAAGTAAGCCGCGTGGTGAAAACCAAAGTTCAGCTAAGCGGGAGAAATACCGAAAAAATAAATAACGACCACAGTGGGAGTCGAACCCACGACCTTTTGATCCGAAGTCAAACGCGCTAATCCACTGCGCTATGCGGTCTCATGTTTATGCTTGCGATCATATTTTATTGGACCAGCATACTTGTTCACTGATTAGTGAAATTCATTTTATTTTACAGACGTTCATTTTATTACCCCTTACATTTTTTAGAAGTTGAAACAAAGTAAGGACTCTTAACTATGTTTTGCTGCAATTCATCACGTTGACTATAGAGTATATCATTTATTACCACTTTAAGCATTTTTTTGTGATAGTATTTTGTTTTATTTTTCAACATACCAAGAATATCCTTTCATATAAGAAGATAAAGAGAGAAAACGAAGATTTCTTATGATTCTTGTGATCAACTGTAAACATGTAACTCTAGTTGATTTCCGCACAAGGAACGGGAGCTTCCTTTGTATGTCTCGTCTAAATAAAGTCGGTAATCGATGATCTTATCGTCGGTCTTGGACACGCAATGAATATTTTGAGATAGTCAAGAGTCTTTATCGAGACGATGCTCATACGTATTGTTTTTGACGCCCTATGAAAATCTGGATTTTGGTCTGCACTCGACAAAACTTTTAATGTAGTTCAAGCTCTACAGATTTGACTCATAATAATACTACCACTATTAGAGAAAAGAACCTTATGCGAACATTTTAAACGGTCGCGGAAGCTGCCTACATTGTCACTCAAGATGTTGTAGTTCTTGGGCGAGTCATCGTCCAACGATCGTCGCTCGATTTTCATCAGAGTGAATCTTTAGGGATGATATATAATATAGTCATTGTAGATTGTAATTATATCGGCGAAAAAATGTGGTCGTTGGAGGTCACTTACTGAAACGACTCCACGTTATCTTCTTCAACTACATGTATACCGTCGCCAAAGTTGCAGCTAGTACACTTCCACAACAGTATGATAACGTCGCAGAAGATGCAGACCGTGAACTTCTGCGACGGTATGTATGCGGTCGTAGAAAGTTTGTAGCAGTAATTTATGCGACTATATGAGCGCCGCAAAAAGTGTATCAGTTGTAAATTTTGTGATATTGCACATGCAATCGATGAAGTACGTATCTTGAAGTACTTATTTGGTCGCCGAAACCTAATTTCAAATTTAAAAAATAATAAATGTATAATATGCACCAAACGTGAAAAGTCCGCATAAATTCATAGGAAAAGCACATAAAAAACAGGGAATCTAACAAAAACAGTATCCACACCATAGAAATTATGTTGTCCAAAGTAATCAAACATATAAACAATTCGAAACAAATGTTTAAACATAAATGTATCTCATAATGTAAAAACTAACTAAGACCATGATTAGAAGAATCTCCGAGGTTTGGGAGCACACCTTTCTCATACAACTGTGAGAGTTTCGTCATCGTGGCGAGTTGGCCCAAAACTTCATTTCCGAATCCGAGACTAATTCTACATGGTATGCGGTCCGAAGGAGACTATATGATGGATACCATAAGTAAAAATAGATTAAAAAAATTACAAACTTTAATATATTTTGATGTTTCTTTTTTTAACAAATTCAAAATAAATATAATATTAATTTCAAGTTTTTGAAAAAAAAAAATTTGAGATCTTTGATTGGAATATAAAGTCATAATTGTATACTTTTACTTTCCTAAAATAGATTTTTATACCCAAAATGTATCAGGGCCTTATGTATTTCTAAACCAAGATGATATAATGTCAAAACAAAAAAAAATTGAAGGCCAAAATTATTTAAAACTTGTGTATTTATGAACCATTTTGAATCTTGAGACAATAATTATTCGTGGGAGAATTGTTTTAAATTTATAGATTTTAAATAAGTTAAACGGATATAAACTTAAATTATTTAGGCCTTACAAATTTGGACCGTTAGATAAGTGTCTAACTCACCAAGTGAAGGAACCGATCCAGGCCTGGGTAGGCATACTTTTTATTTTTTTTAATCTGTTATTAAATTTGGGCAACGGTTCCCATCCGTGGCTAAGGTTACATACTTTACCAATGGATTGGATCCGTGGGTAAGGTTCAACATTGTATCAACGGATCCCATCCGTGGCTAAAGTTATCACCCTACATCCGTTTCTCAAAATCTTCACCGACGTCACTTGGGCGACAGATATGCTTACCTAGGCAACGGATTCAATCCGTCTGCCAACTACTTATCAACAGTAGTGAACGTGAAGATGAAGAGGGCTGGGCACTTGGGTTTGAAAGATAAAGGTGAAGAGGTACTAGAGTATTAAGGGTGTATATGATATTTTCTGAAAAATTTTGGTCATGTGTTTGACACATGATCATTTTCTGTCCAAAATTGGACAGAACAAAATACATTGAAAATAAAACTTTTTCAGAATAGCGGAAAAAAAATTCTAAGGTACTCATTTGGAAATAAAAGAATTTTAGGATATCGAGCTGAAAAATTCCATAAATTATCCGATAACGTATTTATTCAAATCTCTCTAGATCCAAACAGACAGAATAACAAATTATTATATCTAGAAGACTAATGGTATTTTTTATTAGATAAGTTTTATATAAGCCCCAATCCATAGTTGGACTTAGGGTAGCATGCAGAACACAAACTCAAAAACAAAACATGCCAGACTTATGTACAAAAACAGAAAACAGTATGGATAGCCTAAATAATAACCAACAGGGCCTAAAGGCCATACCTAAAACATCTTAACCAAAAGCTACAAAATCAGACCAAACACGGGTACTCGAGTTCAATAATGCCACCATCCTTGGGAAGCGCACGAACGACGACCACTAGGACAGTCAACGATGATCGTCGGGCATCCAAACCTTATCACTACGGTGACAATCCCCCGAGCTTCCACTTCCAGTATCCATGTCTCGTGGCCAACACCACATAACGGTGACGAGGATACTCATAATCAACACCCAAAATAACGATTTGAGAGAAACGACACATCGTGACCTTTCCAAAACAGCGGAACAACAGTTCCCAAGGGCTAAGATCAACGATCTGGGAAAACAGCGGAAGGGAGGGTATGCCAATCTCGCCGATTATGGACGAACACAACTACGAAAACACGGTTATCAGGTCCGCCGAAGTAAGAGCGATAAGGGTGAGAAAAGCGAAGCCACCGACTCGAGAGCCTCTGCCACGAAACAGCTGGACGGCCACGCCTAACGGGGCCAACACCTCCAAGGCGATACGCCGTACAACCATGTCGACCAGTGCCATCAACACCATACCACCACGCTGAGAAGGAACCGGTTAACCCAATGAGCCCGCCCAACATCCTAGACCCGGATCTAACGCAACACCTAACCACCGGAGCACCACCACTATGGGAACCTACAACCAGGCACGAAACCATGACCATTCTACGAAACAGATAGATCTGGCGCAGAGAAGACAAATGCACAAGCCAACATAATCGTGACCGGCGGGAGTAGAGCACAACCGAGACCGGCTAAACAAGTGTGAGCAGGAGCAGCGATCTGAAACCATCGAAGGCATAAGCACAACCAAATCGAGCACCACAAGGAATGAGAGAAAGAGGGACGAAAGGGGAGAAGGATTGGGGAGGGGGAAGAGGGTCCATCAGCGACCCCCTGGCCTCACGAGCCGGTCTGACGGGCCGCCTCCGACGACAATAACAAGGAAAGGACCGAGTTAATGGTATTGATAAGATTATATCTCTTTGATTGAATGATCAAATTAGTTTCTAACAAAAATATAAACTTGATGGTGAGAAGAAATTACTTTTGATTCCCTAACAACCACTGTTTGATTGAAAAAGGAAGCACAAATGGAAATGGCCACTCAAAAAATGATTCAACAACAAACACATTACACATCACATCAGAAAGAGGCTTTCTGTCTCTTTCACTATACTATATGCTCTCTACCAAACAGCTGATGACCACAACTCAACACTGTGATTACAATCATCACCTTCAAGTTCAACCTTCTCCTCCAATCCACTTTTCCATCTGGGACCCACTGCTTACATTCCTATATTTTTCCTTATTTAATTCACTTTATTACTTCTTCCTTTTTTTTCCCATTAAAAAAACAAAATAATTGATAGTCAACGTTCAACAGGCGTACTCATTTCTGCAATCCCAAAGATATTGCCGCCCAATCACAAGCCCATCCAAATAATTGAGTTGTATATATGATAAACCTAACCCACTTGATTATCCAACACCCTAATCACAGATAATAGAATTTAAACATCAAATTTAACCTACAAAAATCCATGACAAATGATGTATTTTTTTTTTCTGAATAGATAACGAGTGGTTTTATATTAAGATAAAAGATGAGGGATACAAACACCGAATATCTCGAAAATAAAAGTGCTTGAAAAGAAAGATACTGAAAAAAGACAATATACAATAACCGAAATCTGACTCATTGACCGAAATGCTTCTTTAAAGCGTTCAGATGGAGAGGTTGCGGTAACGTTCTGGGACGTCGATACGACTGATCTGATCTGGAAGGTAGGGCAGCGTGGACCCATTTTCGGATTGGAACTGCGGTGGATTGGATACTCCCTCGGGATACCAGCTTGCGGCGTCCTTCTTTGGATGATAGCTATAGGGCTCCTGAACGCGGAGATACTTGCCCCAGAAGGTAGGGGGTATCGTGCCGGATCTTGATGAAACCTCCTCCACCATATGTCCAGTAGGACAGTGTACCCGACCAAACTCCATCGGATCACCTCTGACTCATTCGATGAGACGAGGGTGCTTGGAGCCACAAATGATGTAATTTATAATGTTTATAGGTTTATAAATCATTCACGTACAATAATTACAATTGAATAAAATAAAGACATGATTGAGTAAAAATAAGAAGGTCAAAGGGTATGTAATAGTAATATGATGTAATAAAACATAGTAATCTTTGTTCGATGAATGATTAAAATCTGGAATGGAATATGTCACATGAAAAGGACAAAAGAGAGAAAGTTGTTTTAAATAAAAGCTCATAATAACAGAATTTATTTATATCCATAGTTTGTTTGTGTCACTCGAAAAAATAAAATATTAATTTCCTAAGTTTGTCAAACAAAACAATCTCAATATTCCGAATCGAAACGGCTGCCCACAACTCATCGTTATTGCCTCCCTTCATCTTCCAAAAGTCTCTTCTCCACAGTCGCTTCCACCAATACACAATCACAAAGCACAGATTTTGTTCAAGTGGGTGTTCGATAGAACTTCTGAGTTCCCGAACCCGAGCTGTTTGGCTAGTGGGTTCAGCTCTTCTCTCAATTGGGTCATTGTTTATTTTGATTCTGGGTTTGGTGGGGAAGGGATTTTGTTGGTGAAAAATGATCGGCGCCAAGGACTTTTGGACGAAGAAGACGCTCATTGGTCTTGGGTTGGGCCAGTTTCTGTCACTTCTCATCACCTCCACCGGTTTCTCCTCTTCTGAGCTCGCCAGAAGAGGTATGTTTTTGGTATTGACCCACAATTTTGCTTGTTGTAGTTTATGGATTTGGGTTGTATTGGAACAATCTATGAGCTTCGAGTTCATTATGATTCGATTTCATGGTTATGTATATGAAGATTCCACTGGGAAAGCCAACATTTCTCTTCAATTTTCATACCTAAACTTTCTACTTTCTTAGTTCTGATAATGAGAATAAAAGTTTTTTCTTTCGATTTTGACTTTTATTATTATAGGATTAGTCTTTTTGGATTCATGTTGTGTTTATTAATTTTGTCCATTGTTTCTAGGAATAAATGCACCAACTGCACAGTCTCTTCTGAACTATGTTTTGTTGGCAATTGTTTATGGAAGCATCATGCTGTATCGAAGGAGAGCACTCAAGGTTATTTTCTATGCTTTGAAGTTGAAGTGTTCTCGTGTCTTTCAATTGTTAACATATTGAATTACTGTAATTCATGTGCCGTTCTAGTTATCGGACTTGTAGTGATGGAATGATCAATCAATAGGGAACAGAAATAAACAGGTCATGGCTCTAACATCAAAGATGGTGGAGTCATTAGAGTTGCTAGACTTGTAAAACATCTTCAGGAAATGTATGGTGGTGGTCTTGATTGTTGCTCGGTGGATTGGGGCATCAATTATCTGTCTCTATCCCTTAAGAAGTTTGCCACCTGTTGCATGTAAAGTGAAAATGACTGGCAATAGCCAATCTCACTGTCATTCCTTTAGGTGACTGGTAATACATATTAACATTCTTGATGCGCACAAATGGTGCAGAATTCAAATATATGGTTTTGTTCACTTGGCTTTCTTTCACGTATCTTATTTCTGTTTGTTGGTTTATAGTACAGGTCTTGATTTTTTTAATTCATAACCCTATCTCTTCCTCAAATTAATGCAGGCAAAATGGTATTACTATGTACTTCTTGGTTTAGTGGATGTAGAGGCCAATTATCTTGGTGAGATCTCACTGTAAAAACATGATTATCCACCTGAATTTAAAAATATTGTTATATTTTATTACTTAGTGTTATTTATTGTGCATTGTAAGAAGTACGGTATTGCTTTATGAAACTAAATAATGGTTACTGGATAACTACGTATTGCAATTGCAGTGGTGAAGGCTTATCAGTACACTTCTATAACAAGTATCATGCTTCTGGATTGTTGGGCTATCCCATGTGTCATGCTCTTTACTTGGCTGTTTTTGAAGACAAAATACAGATACCAGAAGATCACTGGTGTAGTTGTATGCTTTGCTGGTCTTGTACTGGTTATTTTCTCCGATGTTCATAGAAGTGACAGATCAGGTAAAAGTAAACACATTATGTACTTTCCACCTTAATATGTCATTGCAATTACCATAATAATCATCATAGCCTGTTTTCCTTGATTAGGAGGGAGCAACCGTGTGTTAGGGGATATACTTGTTATTGCTGGGTCTACGCTTTATGCCGTCAGTAACGTCAGCGAGGTAAGCTTGTTTCTTATTTTCACCTTTTCCTAAAGGAGCACTCTTCATACAAATGAACACTGATGTTATAAATGTGTTTTCATCTACATTTGATCTTTGTTTCTTCCTTCAGGAGTTTCTTGTGAAGAATGCTGATAGAGTTGAGCTCATGGGGATGCTAGGCCTTTTTGGTGCTGTGATCAGTGCTATCCAAATGTATCCTTCTATATATTTCATGGAATTCAAAAATCATTCTCCAAAGACTAGCCTTTATTTTCTTCTTATTTGCAATTTGTTTACCTTTATCATGTCTATAGAAGCATACTTGAGCGCGGTGAGCTCAAATCTATTAACTGGACTGCTGGAGCTGTAAGTTTCTCATCTGTCTGTGCACTAGACTTTGTTCTTTCAGTTTGAGATCACCACTTCACAACATCATAGACTTTGTTCTATTTGATGGGTTTCAGGCGCTCCCCTTTGCTGGATTTTCAGTGGCTATGTTTCTGTTTTACTCACTAGTTTCTGTCTTTCTTTAGGTATGGGTTGCAGCTCTCTTTGCTTGGTAATATGTAATTACTGGGTTTAGGCACTGATAAGGTCATATCACAGATCAATGGATCCACAATGCTAAATCTCTCATTGCTGACATCAGACATGTGGGCCGTCGTGATTCGCATCTTTGCCTACCATGAAGAGGTCTGTAAGCTAACTCTACATATCTCACTGCATTGCTCATCAAATGAAGCTTAAAAGTATCAGAATGTGAATTTTGCATATCTGTTGCTTCCCATAGGTTGATTGGATGTACTTTGTAGCTTTTGCTGCTGTGACTGTTGGCCTAATTATCTACTCAGGGTAAGTACTTGTTACCTTTCTTCTGATCATCAGGAGGAGAAGATCTCTTCTCTGATAGAAACCACTTTCTAAACAACAATGTCTCCTTAATTACAGGGGTGACAAACAGGAGCCTCGAAACCGCATCGAAATTGCTGATGAGGTTGTGCAGCAAAGCAAGCGCTTCGATGAGGAAGCTGCGGGCTCCAAGACAGGGGAGAGTAGCAAAACATGAAAGGAAAATTGCTCAAGGAAATAAAATCATCGACAACACTCAATAGTATATCCATTGTTTAGCTATCTTCTCCATGCTAATTATTTGCCTGCTCATGTAGTTTTGATTGGAATTAGAACACTGTATATGTTACATCTATCACATCAATTGTCAGCTTCGCAAATTGTTGTTATATTATTAAGACCAAACTAATTTACAAAAGATGTTAGTACAACCAACAAGAGGAGCTTTTACAGTGGTGATTGACCAAACAACATAAGAAAAAAGAAAAAAAAAGGACCATTCATGCGGACTCAAGCCTGAACCTTATTTTGAGGACCTCTTATGACACTACTAGGATGAACTAATGTTCCCCAAGTCCGTTACTAATAGGTTTCAGTTTCTTGCGCCGTGAGCGTGGGAATAAGAGCCGCTGGATTTGCTTCTCTGCTGCAGCTTCAGATGTCACCTGCAAATACAGTGTATGCATAAGCCTTGTTCCAAAATCATTGTGCAGTGCAATATTTATTAGGGATAATGGCAGCAATATACTGTGTATTTTAATTTGGTTACAAGTTGTTACTGTCATTTTCATTTCATAACAGGTTGTTGTTACCTAGTACTTTATTTTTAAGTTGCACCGTCTATAGCGGAGTTCGAATAAAACGAAAATACTAAACTACACCCTAGAAAATCTGCTTAGAGAATGTGAAGAAGGGTACTTTTTCTGCAACCACAAAATAGGTTATGGTAACAACCTATTACAAAATGAAGATGACAGTAACCTACAACCAAATTAAAGTACACGGTATATTTCTGCCATTATCCTTATTTATTACCTGAACTTTGAAGGGGAATCGATGAGTTCGCACTTCCACCCCTGAGAAAACTCTGACATCTATGCCCAGACTGTCAACACCAATCAAATTAGCTCCCTGTACATTCAGAATAGCTGATCAGAGATTCACAAGTCTGTTTACCTGAATAAAAAAAAAAAACAAAAAACAGATATAATTATATTTAATGACGGTTTGGATTTTGCAAACCTCAACATGAAATCCCTTCTTTTTGCACAGAGCTTTAAGTGCAATATCGGCATTAATTCCCTTTTCATTGAATCGTTCAACTATTGCTGAAGTAGAGTGTACAAGAATATCAGCTTCTGCATCTTGGAAATCTTGTAAACTGATCACAGACTGCAGATAGTCAAAGAAAGACGAGATTATAACTAACATGGGTGGAAATCTGTACCAGACAATTCAAGTCAATAGAAAAAAACAATTGAAATTATGCTTCTACTCCAAGTAAAACTAAGGCATTGTGAGAGTTTTAGGAGTATTGCTTTGTGGACCAATAAAGTTTATAGATTGTGTGATATACGTGCCTGAACACCATACACGGAGAATAGCTCTACTCCCATAATCTCCAATCTGAAGAGAGTAGAGCTAAGCTTGTCTCCGTCACTTCTATCAAAGCTCCAAAGTCCACCATCTTAAAAAGAAATTAAATTAAAATCTCAGAGGTAAGTGATGATGAGTACAAGTCATAGCAAAATCTATTCTTACATGGACGAGTCAGTTCGGTTGCTCAATTTGGTAATAATAAGTACTGGGGTCAGTTTGGTTGGCATTGCCTATAGGAAAAAAAAATCTCAATATGAAAAGATCCATACCTTTCCATTCCATGTTGGAGTCATCAATATTTTCACCATGGAAAAGTCTTCTTAAATAAGATTCTTCATCAGCAAAAGCCGGTCTCAGGCATCCCATAATTGAAATGCCGTTTGTTGGATGGTGCATTTCTCTCTCACATTCCGTATTAATAGCCTTCAAGAAACCACAAATTAGTAAACCTTAGCAGAAACTTGGCATGCTCCATTGACCAGAGAGAAATAACAGTGAGCTACGAAGCATGGATTCACCATTTAGGGTCATGAATTAGTGTATCATATACAGATACTCAAATTCTATTCTAACATTTAAAAATGCAAGATCACTAACCACATTGTTAGAGCCATTTCAATGAAGTAATTACCTTTGTCAAGTGCTTGGCAAAATAAATTGGATGAGTCCAGCTGCCAGTATCAGGCATCCCCCAATCAACTTGAATTTTAGTTACTTCCGAATCCACAACCTATACAAAGAAAAGAGCAAGTAACTTGCGTATTCCCAAAGTAAGCAGTAAAAAATAATAGGGAGGCTATCAAGGTACAATAGGATTAAAAGGATATCACTACTAACCTCAAAATAATCATCATCGAAGGCAAAATCATCACTACCACCAAAGCTTGAGATGCTACTCTCACCAACTGTCCTTCTGCTCTCATATGTGGGGATATCCATCCCAATCAGAGCATTCTGGAGTGCAATCAAGAGTTATTTAGGACCTTACTGCTCATAGCCTTACAAAATGGGAAAGAAAGAGGAGAGAAGGTGAATATTTGGGGTATGTCAACATCCACAGTTACAATCCAGAATGTTATTATGCATCAGTGATATTATCCACGGTGGATAACTTTAAAGCTGAAAATTTATCAAGAACAACCTTACAAGTTACTGATTGGTTTTTCTCTCAGACCTTGTATAAACTTCTCTATTACATTAAAGGTTACATTCAAGGGCTGGCTCTATGAGTATGCATTTCTGCACTTTTTTAACTTGCCTTATCTAGTATGTAATATCTAATTTCGGAACCATAAATAGCGGAAATATAAAGTTTTTTTTCCATAAAATATGGTGATTTTGACAACTTCAGCCATATCCTGTATAGCTGAACAAAATTTTGTTGATTTCTAGAGGGAAAAGGAAGTTGTTATGAGCCCCGCTCTTGGATCTCGTTATGGGACCGATTGTAACACACACGAAGGCACTCAGGTTCGTTAGAGGAGAGAACCTGA
>JAYMSV010000178.1:0-20497 GCA_036897745.1 Erodium moschatum
CTTGCGACCCTCTCCCTCCGCCGCTTTTGCTCCCTTTCCCCCCAGCCGGCAAGTAGGCTGGTCACAAGCCACCCCCGGGGCTATCATGGAACTCCAAAAACATTTGGGGCACTCTCTTTGGAATACGAACGAGATGGTGAAGATGAGGTGAGCCCTACTACGACCCGCCAACGGAGGAGGAGTTATTTGGTCAAGAGGCGAGGACTACCAAACAGCCCCACCAAAGACACGAGTGGACCCCGAGGGGGGTGGTAGACGCCTGGTGGCCTACCCCCATGACCCGGGACCGGTGGTGCTCACTCGTCCCGAGAGGAGCATGGAAGCACATCCGCATTCTATTTTCTGTTTTAGTTCCAATTGGCTGTTACTTTGGTTATTTTGAACTTTATCTTTTCTTTGGATGTTCAGGACTTGGAGGATAAGATATGTGAGTTTTATATCTTTGTTTAAGATGCAAATTAGACTATTTCTACGAGTCGAAGAGCGTTAGGTCATAAAGGCAGACATATTCTGAAGGTCAGAGTATTTGACCATATCTTTGTATCAAATTTATTGGCATTTTTAATACAATTCATCATAGTCAGTTTCAAGAAAAAAAAACATTCGAAGAGTAGAGTTCAAATCCAAATTCTTTGCTGATGGTCATGGTTGTCATTAAGTCAACGTACTAGTCAACCTAGACAAGACTCGAGGGTTTCAGTTATTTTACCGTTAGATTTTATAATTTTATTCGAATAAATAGAATTAGATTTGGATTTCCTTTTCTGCATTCAGCAATAGACCCTCAATTTAGCGGCACCACCGAAACTGGCTCTACCTCCATTTCTTCAGCTTTCCAAAATTAGGAACTCATCAGACCCCAGAAATCCACACACGAAATTTGACCCAACGTTCTCTTCACATTTTCAGCTTACTTCCAATGTTGTATCGATTTCTCCTACCTCACAAACCTCCATTGTTGTTCTTCTTCGTTGATGTCCCTGTTTTGCTTACACCAAACCCACCGCCCACCAACTGTTCGATGAAAGTCCTCAATGAACTCATCATCTGTGTGAAGCGTTCCATGTCGCTGTAATCGAGAGGATTGGGTTTCTGGAAGTTGTATACAACCAGCAATACCGTGGCTGTGGGTGATTTTGGATTCATCGGGCTATTGGGTAGCTCTCGTTTTCACAATTTAAGCCTGTTTATGCATGGTTTGTTCTTGGATGGTCTTGCTAGGGTCTCTGGTTCGGGGTAGCTTCTGTATCAGGCAATGGAAATGCGGGGACCAAGCATTGATGCCCATTGGGATCCCCTTGTTTTCTTGTTTATTGCTGCTATCTCTTTGAGTTTATTGCCTTTAGCATTGTGCGCCAAGGGAGATGAACCCGTGAGCCCGAATGTAGTCAACGAGCACCTAAGGAAGATCTCTAGATTACTCATCCCAGATGTTCAGAAAAGTCTGTCTTACTGTGTAAGAGATGTGTAAGTAACTTGATTTTCGAAACATTATATCTGTTTATCGTACACATTGTGTCGTTTTTTCTCACCCGAAAAATGAATTTGATTTCAGGGAAAGTGATTGGGATCAGGCATTCAAATTTGAAGAATTAGATTTCCTGTCTAAATGTGCTAAGACAACGAAAGGTGAGCTTTAAGCTGACTTGCTTTGAATGGCGCCTATCTAGAGTCTGACTACGGATGTATTTGATTAACAGGAGATATAAGAAAGCGAATATGCACAGCAACAGAAATAAAATACTTCTTTGAAGCATTCTTTGAGGATGGGGAGAAACAATCCGGTTACTTGAAACCTAACAACAACTGCAATTTGTCCTCATGGGTTAACGGATGTGAACCAGGATGGGGCTGCACTCTTAATGACGACGAGAATAACCAGAACATTGATGACAAGATATTGAAGTCCTTGCCTTTGAGAACTAGTAGATGTCAACCTTGTTGTGAAGGGTTCTTTTGTCCTGCTGGTATTACTTGCATGATACGTAAGTGTACAATAACAGCCCAATAAATCTTGTTAGGATACTATTATCTATCTCTTACTCTTTCGCCATCTTAGCATACATATCCTACATGAATGAGGATTCTTTTTTCATCATCTATGTATTGAAATTTTTATCACAAACTATTGAGGTTGTTTCTTCTGCAAGTTTCAAGTCCATACACTGTTCTTTTTTCATGAAATGTGGTTTGTTATGTTCTTAAGTTCATTACTTAAATCTTTACAATAGTAGGTTATAGAAATACTAAAGAAATATAATTCTCACCACAGTTATAATGAGGATGAGGAGTTTAGTGGCGGATAGAAACACTTGGGTGTTAATGAAAATAAAAATAGACTTAAAAGTGTTCTTGTAAACTTATAAGGTCTTCTGTGAAGTGAAAATGAAAAGTTGTTTGAAGTTATGGAGTCAAAGGCCATCCAACTGATATTCTATGCAGGAGTCAGTATATTAGTCTGAGTGCTTGATTAGGACAGAAGAATGGTAAAAACAATACATCTATTGCCATTCCTTGATAATGAGTTAGTAACAAATCACACGATTTAGAAAAAGTAGGGCTCTGTGTTGTGTGCATCAATGAAGGAAAGGAGAGGCTGCAACCCATGATGTAATACTCACAAAACCGTGATAGTACAGAAGGTCCATTGCAGCATAAATTTGGCATTGAAGTTTTCATTGCTGTGTCCATAACTTGTGTCCTCACCGAGAAAAACTGTTCATGGAACACCAGTTGACTCTGTGTTTATAGTAGACCTTTTATATTTATTTCCTGATTGAAGTATATAAACATTCTTGCAATTGATTAATGTACTGCTTGATTTTAAATTTGAGTGGAAAGCTATCAATACGAACATGCTCAATTATCATATCTTTGGTTATCAAGCACAACAGACAATGTAAAATATTAGTTAATATTCTTCTATCTTGCCAATCTTTTTCAGTTGCTACACTTGCAAATTCTTTTTGATTAAAACTCTGAAAGTTTTGCTGAACTATTAATGCAACAGTTCCTAACACCTTTATTATTTTGTATAAAGCTTGCCCTCTAGGTTCTTACTGCCCACGTGCAACACTCAATAAGACCACAGGAATGTGTGATCCGTGAGTTCAAATCCTGTTGTTTTAATTTTTGTCGGTGCATTATGTTCTTATTGGTTCATAAACATGTAAATATTTATTTTGGTAGATTAAAAATTGCAGATATACTTACCAAGTACCTCCGGGGGATAAAAAACATACTTGTGGAGGTGCTGACATTTGGACTGATGCTTCAACCAGTGACCGCATTTTCTGTTCACCAGGATCATACTGCCCAACTACCACGCGAAAAACATCTTGCAGTAGTGGGTATTAGTTTTGCCTCAAAACTCATAGCACTTTTTTTGTTGATGCCATTTGGATATGAACTATTATGTGCAAGTTTCTTAAAACTATTTTGGTGTATGCATGACTTGATTATGTAGCAAAATCATGTGGGGCTCAACATTTGCATATACTAATATCTTCTTCTTTTTTTTGTATACTTCCAGACATTACTGCATGATGGGTTCCACGGCTGAGATAAGTAAGTTCATAGTTACTTTGTGAGTCTCAGCTAAAAGTGTGGTTGGTAAAATCCAAAATATATGATGAAGACAAAACTTTATTAGTATCTGTAGTTCTGTATATCTTTGAAGTCTATGGTGTCATATATATGATCCATAATTGCACTGTGTGAAGCAAATAGTAAGATTTCAAATCTCAAACAATGTGGCATCAGACACAGTAGCTTGGTCAAATAAAAACATATGCATTTATGAATTGCATGCTCTTTTTTTGGAGCCGCATATAAGTGTCCATAGTCAGAAGTCTATATTACAAAATTATGGCTCTGCTGTGAACTTCATATTCATCACAGATTTTTTTTTTTTACTTATCTCTTCCCGCTATATTGCATCCCCCTGATTAACTTTTTTCTTTTCTGCTCCTTTAGTTCACATGGAATGGATACATGATGAAAGAATTTTAAGTTTTTTGACCTTTTTGCAGAGTGCTCTGAACTTGCAAATTGTCCGGCAAACACTGCTAACCAAAAGCTGCATATTTATGGGCTCATGGCCATTGTAAGTTGCTGATTTTAGTCTTAAATATTAATTATAATGAAATAAAATAAAAACAGCAAGCCATTGATCTTTGGTGAGTTCAATGACATGTAAGCTATGCTTAGTCCAGAGTTGTGGCATTTGACTTGCTCGCAAGATATATTTTTGGTGAGCTTTAATAGGCTCAGCAAAGGGTACTTTTGAAATGCTTGTGCGCTGTTGTTTGTTAAATGTTTTGTTTGGAATTCTTCTTATTTTTGCAAAATGTCTCGCTGTGATCCTTTTTTGAGGTTTATTCATGTACAAATAATTCCTCGTCCATTTATGTCTCTTCAAATGTTCTTATCCTGTGAAAAGAATCATTCAGTGGAATTGACTATGCAATACGGGTAATGTTCATTCAGTATCTCATTATGTGTGAACAGGGCTCACATTCTTTTGAGTTCTTGCTGGACATTTATTTTCTTACAGCTTCATCCAACTGAATTTGAAAACCTTTCCTTCCTATGTAGGTTGCATTGACTGTTCTGCTAATTCTGATATATAATTGCTCTGATCAAGTTCTCTCTACTCGAGAAAGAAGACAAGCTAAATCCAGGGAGCGAGCAGCAAGACATGCTCGAGAAACTGTCCTTGCACGTGAAAAGTGGAAATCAGCAAAAGACCTAGCCAGGAAGCGATCATTGGGGTTGCAACAGCAGCTATCTCGAGCATATTCTCCCAAAAAAACAAGTTCATCATCAGGATCTACTAGAAAGAAAAGAGACTCGGGCAACCTCTCAAAGATGATGCATTCCATGGATCATGATCCAGAAAGTGGCTTAAATGTGGAGAGTGGAGATAAGAATTCGAAGAAAAACCTGCCAAAAAGTAAAGAGCTATATACACGCAGCCAAGTATTTCAGTATGCATACGATCAAATTGAGAAGGAGAAAGCAATGCAAGAACTGAACAAGACCCTGACCTTCTCAGGCGTAATTTCAAGGGCAACTGATGGTGATCTCAGGAGCAGACCTGTTATTGAGGTTGCTTTTAAAGATCTAACACTCACATTGAAACAGAAGCACAAACATCTGTTGAGGAGTGTAACTGGAAAATTTAGTCCAGCTCGAGTTTGTGCAGTCATGGGTCCATCGGGAGCTGGAAAGACAACATTTCTTTCTGCTTTGATGGGGAAAACAACTGGGTGCACTAGGTCTGGTTTGATTCTCATCAATGGGAAAGATGAACCCATCCACGCATATAAGAGAATTATTGGTTTTGTTCCACAAGATGATATTGTTCATGGAAACTTGACAGTGGAGGAGAATCTCCTATTCAGTGCAAGGTGCAGGTAGGTGCCCTTTAAGTTTTATGCAAGCTGATTGCCTTTTTTCTGTTACGAGCATTCCTGAGATTTGTATGTAGAGTTCAATTTAATCATCAACTGGATGGTTGATTAAAGATCGTGTGAGGACCATATGATTGTTCCTCATATAGCTTCTAATACATTATCAGTTATTTATGTTTTGATTGCTGTTTTGGTTATGTTTTAAATTCATTACCACTGCAGACTACCTGCTAATGTGCCAAGAGCTGATAAGGTCCTGATTATTGAACGGGTTATTGACTGCTTGGGACTACAGGCAATTAGAGATTCTATCGTTGGGACAGTGGAGAAGCGAGGCATCTCGGGAGGACAGAAGAAACGTGTAAATGTTGGGTTAGAAATGGTCATGGAACCTTCTCTGTTGATCTTAGATGAACCCACATCTGGCTTGGACAGTTCTTCTTCCATGTTACTTCTAAGAGCACTTCGTCGTGAAGCCCTTGAAGGGGTAAATATCTGCATGGTACTTCACCAACCCAGGTATGCATTGGAAAATAGGATCATCTCTTCCTTCTGGTTTCTTGTAAACATGACCTTCAGAGTATAAAATTCTTATGTTATATATGAATTTAATGGATAGAACCATATGAGTGCTGAGAGAAGGAAGATGATGATATGCACTTACCCCATAATTTACCATGTTACTTAGCTTGTCGTTATATAACGATTCAAACAAGCTGAAGATACTATTCATCTGTCAATAGTACAGATATGTAGTAATTCCTGGTCAAAAGTAATAACTGATTTCTTCTGATGCAGCTACTCCTTGTTCCAGATGTTTGATGATCTGGTACTACTAGCCAAAGGTGGGCTGATTGCTTATCAGGGATCAGCCAAAAAAGTTGAAGAGTACTTCGCTGGACTTGGGATTAACGTACCAGATCGAGTTAATCCTCCAGACCACTTCATCGATGTCCTTGAGGGCATGGTGAAACTGACCTCAGAAGTCACTGTTGAACAACTTCCTGTGAGATGGATGCTCCATAATGGGTACACTATACCACCAGATATGCTACATTTTGTAGATGGAATTGGTAGTTCAAAGCCAACTAAACCATCATATTCTAAACAACAATCTCTTGCTGGGGAATTGTGGACGGACATGAAGCTAAATGTTGAGATGAAGAAAGACCACATTGAGAACAGGTTTTCAAATTCCAAGGACTTGTCCAACCGGGTTACTCCTGGTGTGCTGATACAATACAGATACTTCCTTGGGAGGTACGGAGATATCATATTAAATATGATCTAACCCTTTCTTTCTATTTTCTTGAAGTATTGTCAAAAGGGAAATAAACTACTATGTCCCATATAGTTTATATCTTCCCTTGAACTCAACACCCTTGCTAAATCCTCATAGTCTTCAGTGGCTTGGTTATATGCTTTCAAATCATGCTAAAAAACACGTGTACATCTTTTGATGACCCAATTTTATGGTTATTCTGTTTATCAATTTGGAAACCATTGATCTCTTTCCGTTTTGTCTACCATGCTGTCTAGAGAAGTAAATGCACAATTTGTATCATTTTTTTGTATCTCATCTGGTTTGGACAAATATATCTGCTTTTTAAACAGATTATATCTCATAATTTCAGTGGTTAGAGTTGATTATTCTTTTCGAATGCTTCATGTTTGTTTTTAAAATTTACAACAAATTCCCTTCCAGGCTTGTCAAACAGCGACTACGAGATGCTAGGTTACAAGTAGCTGATTATATGATCCTCTTACTTGCTGGAGGATGCTTGGGTTATCTTGCTAAAGTGGATGATGAACATTTCGGTGCCCGCGGCTATAGTTTCACTGTAATTGCTGTCTGTAAGTTGAAAAGCTCTATCTTTCTTCCTATGGCATGTGAGTAATTGATTTAAACCTCGTTAAGTAGAAAATCTGAACTTGAAATGCTTATTTTTGCCACAAACAATACGCAGGAATGGTTTCGTTCTTGTTCAAAACTAAGTTATATGATCTAAATCACAAGTTACTTGAGATTTAGCAGTGTGTTTTTATCTGGAGGCCATGTTTAATTTCTCATTTCTCTTACAGCTCTACTGTGCAAGATCGCGGCATTGAGATCATTTACACAGGACAAGCTACACTACTGGAGAGAGAGTGCATCTGGAATGAGCAGTCTGGCATATTTCCTGTCCAAAAACACACTTGACCATTTCAATACCTTGATCAAGCCACTGGTTTACCTATCTCTGTTCTACTTCTTCAACAGTCCCAGATCATCCTTTTTAGACAACTACACTGTTTTGCTCTGCCTTGTGTACTGTGTGACCGGAATGGCTTATGTATTTGCCATCTTTCTTGAGCCTGGTTCGGCCCAGTTGGTGAGATTCACAATCTTTTGTATTCATTAGCGTGTCTGTGTTTCAAACTAAAAACTGCTGAGCTTGCTTTCTAATTCTTTCCCTCGCAGTGGTCTGTGATTGTTCCTGTTGTTCTGACTCTGGTTGCAAATCAAGACAAGGACAGTATGGTTGTGAAGAGGTTTGGGAAGTTTTGCTACACCAAATGGGCCATGGAAGCTTTTGTCATTGGAAATGCCCACAGGTTTGCTTTCCAAGTTTGTTCTTCCTTCATATATTAATCGAATGGCAGATTCAATCTGAGTTTTTTTGTTGTTGTGTCGATCTTTAACATGAATCGTGGTTAGATTTGTTTGTGTTTTTTCTCGTTCATAAATTCTTGATCCATGTCATGCGTGATATTCGTACGTAAGAGTGTTGAAATGTCCCACGTTATATGATATGTTTGTGTGTCCTCTCCATTCATATATTTTTGGGTTGATTATATGTAACTACACCGAAGTTCACAAAAACAAAATCCTGACTAAACTCAAGTCTTTGTCGGAAAATGACAAAAATGCCCTTAACCTTGATATTAAAAAAATGTCTTTTTTTTCCGTCTTTTTAATAGTTTCACCTTTTAAAGAGCCCTTTTACATCTATTCAACAATTTTTTACCCAGTCAAAATGTTTTTGAGTTGTTATGGAGTCTTTTTCCGAATGGGAGAAGGGCATTTTTGTCAAATTGTAGTTTCGGTGTAACCAAGTGCCAAACGTGACAATATAGGTAGGACTAAGATTAATTAACCTTATTCTTAGTCCACATACAAGACACGCATTTGCACGCACGTAATATCATAGGAACGTGGATTTAGTAGTCACTCATACATAGCTCAGTTTGAAATTGTAATCCGTTTGTTTGTCCTCACTGTTCATATGTTTTCGAACCAGAGTCCAAAACCAGACAAAAACACATCATTTTTATGTTCTGATTCATCCTGCCTTATATCGTGCAGGTATGATGGAGTATGGTTGATAACTCGATGCCAATCGTTAAAAGTGTACGGTTACGACCTCCACGATAGAAACTTGTGTTTAGTGAACCTCATTTTGTTCGGTATAGGTAGTCGATGCGTCGCTTACTTTTGCTTATTAACCTTCCAGAAGAAGTAACCATAGTACAAAGTTCTCTAGAGAAGCCAATTTTGGAGCCCCTTGTACCATAGTAGTACCTCAGCATTGGGTCAAAATTTTCTTACTGTGACATTGAATCAATGTCTAGAAGGCAAGAAATCGTAGATGATGTAAGTAACGTGTGTCATGTGTTGTTCGAGGTTGTGTGAATACTGGTAATGTGTGTATTTTTATACGTAGAGAAGGGTTGTATTGTAGATTGGATTTTATTCATTTTTTTAATGAGAACCGGCCTCGATTTTTGTTCTGTTGATTGAGTTCCATATCCTCTTTTACCTTTACAGCTATCAGGAAGATGAAAACGATTATTTTGTGGTTGAAACAATCACTGAGCCATTTATTTGTTTTGTTCAGTCATTGTCTCACTTGATTGTGACACAAGACTTCGTTCATCGACCCAAAACAATATATTAAAATAGAGATAAAGTAGAATTACAAAATAGAGATTGGATTAGGAGTGGGCAAAAAAACGAAAACGTAAAAATCGGATTAATCGAACCGAATTGTGTAGTTCTTAAACCGGACATAACCGATTAAAAAAGATTTCAAAATCGATGAATCGGTGTTCGACGATTACGGATCCAGTTTTCCATATAAAAAACCGGTAGTTAAATGAAGTTGAATTAATCGGTCGTTATATTGGGCCTAGTCTAACATGATGTCCAATCCATTCTGTCCAATTTTTTGGACTCCAATGTTAAACTCGTTCGTCTTTCAGGCTAACCCAGCCTCTCTAGCCCACTCTTACTACCACACAGTCTGCGTCATTTTTGAGCATGACGTTGTTCTGTTCAAACTTGTCTCAATTATGAAATGTCTAGCGATGAGCGAGACTCGTCATTGGGGGTCTACTCGAAGATTTATATGAGCCAGTTGGCTAATCGACTATAAAGGTAGCGGTGTCATCTTATTGACTAGTTGTTATTAGGTCACAAATATAATTGTACCCGAGTACAAGTCAATACCTACACCCTAAGGGGTGTTCAATCAATTATCCATATTGAGTCATAAGAATTAATGCTCAATTATAGACTTAGTATTCATCACATAGCACGACTTTTAACAAGCAAGTATAGTTTAAAAGTACAAATACCGGTTGGCCCCACATGGAAGGGTTTAAGTTTCCTTATCTAAGAACACCACAAACTAAAGTTGTCACTACCCTGACCTAGCTTTATTTACGTTATCTTTCCTGCTCACACAAGATGCTCGTAAAGTAGGATTAGGTGGTAGGCATCTACTAATTCTAGAGGCATCACTAAAAAACGACAGGAGAGGAGTAAGTTACTATGTAGGATGAGCATAAGAACAAGTATAGTCGAAGAATGTTGTGGACAAGTGGTCAATCATAATAAATGAAGATTGGGTCATCATGTTGTAACTAAATCTCACGATGGTCTCACAACTCGACTCAAGTAAGGACATAGAGTCTCAAAAGAAACCCGCACAAACCACCTCAAGTATTTCTAACCATAAGAGAGACTAACTATCAGGGGACTAACAAATCCCCGACACCTAATGGAAAAGTTGTAACCCCCTAAGGCTGTAATAGCTCTTTACCTAACGAATGATATACTATCTAAGATTATCGTGAAAGCGGAAGTATATAATCTAATCCTAAGCAAGGATATGCGGGATCTAAGACTCGTTGCAATGAAATCCTACTCTTAGATAAGGGGTTAGATCATGGGAGTGCCCAATTAGACACAATTCACTCTCTTAAATATCAATATTGACGTGGATCTCCAATAATCACCTACCTGGTGGTAAAGGAAATAAGTTATCTCTCCGGCACTAGACAACTACATTCACTTCCCAAGTTGCAATTACAAGGTATTCCAGCTCTGCATCTTGGTCTGTCGTGTCACCCCTAACTGTACTTTTTCTTCCTGCAATGACTACTCTATGGACACCACAAATAACTATCACAGTTTCAATTGAGAAATCGATTATAGCACATGAGTGGACATGACTAGGTATAAGGTTTCTTAACTAGCATTTTTTTTGGCAAATTACTGCCCAAATCCATCTAGAGGTCATGCACTTCACACCTACTAGCATTTTCTTTACTAGGTATTTAACAAATCAAACACACAATAGATTAATCAAGCATAAGTTCCATTTGTCAAATAAACTAGTTAGGTTTATTGCTCAATTAGATTAATTATTATTTAAATTGGCTTCCAAAATACGCAATTCATGCAATTAATTGCCAAAAAACACAAATTAACCTCTGAATTTCATACTGCACAAATCATGAGTTTGATATCTATAATATTGGGAAGAACGGAAGCATGAAAGTCTTCAAACAACATCAATTCACAACAAATACCATAAAATAAACATCAATATTATATTATTAATCTCAAATCCACACATCCATATCCATGAGTTCAAGCTCTCATTGCTATGGGATCTCAAATCTCAACAATCGAAGATTAAAGCTTAATTAAGAAAGGAAGTCTAGGAAGTACTCGATGTGAGTTGGGGAACCCTAGACCTGAAGCCTTCTTATTCCTTTTTTTCTTTCAAGCTCGGCTTTTCCTTACTCTTTTTGTCCTCCTGTGACTTAAGTTTATTGTCCAAATATGTGATGAACTATGACCATCAGACCAGATTTTAATCAAGCTCAAAACTTGTATAAATAATTATGTTTAATTGCGCCTAATTATGTTCGATTTTCAACTAACTATCCTATTTGAAAAATTCGTTTGGACTGTACTTAAGTTTCCATAGGTGACACCCTGTTTTCACGTCACTCCACTAATCTTTTAAAATGACTTGAAAATATTAAGAATTTAAGATACAGTCTAGACGAATTTTTATATAAATATCAAATTAATTAAATAGGTTAAACATAATTATCCAACACATGCATAAATAAAATATCAAAACATTTTGTTATATGTAAGTAATTAATTACAACAATATAATAAAATTGAGTCTAAGAGACTGAGGTTTTCTCTCAAAAGAAAACGTAGACCTCTCTCTCTCCTCTACAATAGTTTCAGACTCGAGCCTCGATCGATTCTCAGGAACAGAGCCATTTTCTCTGTTTCTACTTCCTCTTACCCACAATCACAGTCATCTTCATCTCTTTCCACTGCCGATGCTTTGACTCTCGATTCCAAACAAGAAAGACCCACCAATTGCTCTCTCGAGTGGGTCTCTCGAACTGGGTTGTGCGGTTTATTGTCTGCGGAGGATGTGGGCAAACGGGTCAGGCTCTGCGGATGGGTCGCGCTCCACCGGGTCCATGGTGGCCTCGCTTTTCTCAATCTCAGAGACCACACTGGGTTGGTTCAGGTAATATTATTTCCTGGGAAAGTCGTGATCGTTCGAGAGTAATAGTGACAATTTGCAGATTCATATGATTGAAGGAGTTGGTTGATATGTTCTTAGGAGTGGTAATCGAACAAAACAGACACTTCTCTACTTCAGTTGTGAATTATAAGGCTTGATTACGTTGATGTTTGTATAAATTTTTGAAATTGATCTCGTTTGCTTTTTGTTGTTGTATTTTCTTGTACTGGGTGCAGTGATTTTCATGTTCCTATGGTCAAATTGTAGGTTAGAACTCTTCCTAATGAGTTTCCTGATGCACACTCCACTATCAATGACTTGAGGATTGAATATGTAGTGGCTGTAGAAGGTGTTGTCCAGGCTAGGCCAAGTGAGTCTGTCAATAAGAAGATCAAAACTGGCATGATAGAGGTATGCTTTCTTAATCTAACTGTATTAGTTTTGTGGTTCTCAAAGTTGCTTCTTTGGCTCATTTGTCATTGATTTTTACGTGTTCTTGTCAACTTTGGGGTTGTGAACAATGATTGTAGGATTGTTAGTTCTCATTTCCATCATTGGGACATCTGTTTTTTTTTGGCACTTTCTCTAATTTCATAATATTATTATTTTGTTACCCTCTTCCCAGTTATTTGGGTAGTACTTCCTATTCCGAAATTTCACGTGGCACATTTTGCATGCCAGGTTGCTGCTGAGCATGTTCAAGTCCTGAATATTGTGAAAGCTAAGTTACCATTCTTGGTTACTACCGCAGATGATGCAAAAGATTCTGCCAGTGAGGAAATACTTCTAAGGTAGCTTAATTGCTTTCCTATGGTTCCCAAGTCATATTTACCTTGTCTTCCTACTAATGATTGGTTAGTTTATTGTTGGACAATCATGGTAAGTACCTCTCACGAGTCTCATCTTGTATTGTGTATATATTCTAAAAGTTGCATGTGCCTTGTAAGTATTCACTCAATTATAATTTCAAGTAGCTTGTTTTTATTACTTTTATCTTTATCCAAATAGGCATGAAAATAGCATTATTTGTCTCATGGTTAGTTTGTAAATGTAAATGTAAATGTAAATCCTAGCTCGAAAGGGTTTAAGTTCTGTTTTCCTTACTGGCATATAGTTTAACACCAGTCCCTAGATTAGATAGAATGTTATCCTGTCGTCCGCCATTTTTCCGTGTTTGGTATAAGTAAATTAACCATAATTTGATTGGATTTTGTGTTTGGTTGGCTTCTTTGTGACCAACCCATTATGAACTTTATGCTCCATCTATTGGAACTTACATTTAGTATAAGAAAGTGTGGAAGATTCTATCCATTAAAAAATGATTTACTTGCTCTTATCTATAATTTTTCTTGGGTTCCTGTTTAATTATATTACTACACATTGGATTTTCTGGAGTAACATTTTTTGGCCCCTCAGTGGACTCTTGTTAGTCACAAAGAGTCTGCTCTTAGCAAAAAAAGTCTCAAGGAGAGTTCATTTATCTTACTTGTCTATAATCGCCATATATTGTTGGTGCTCTGTTTACTAAAAGGATTCAGATTGATGTTCTTAGACACCGAGTGCTTGACTTGCGCCGGCAGCCAATGCAATTCAATTTAAGGCTACGCCACAGAGTTACTAAGCTCATTCGAAGATATCTGGAGGATGTACATGACTTTGTGGAGGTGCTATCCTTTGGAGATCCTTGTATTATTCGAGTTTTCTTTAGAATACCCTTTTGATTTATTTTATTTTATTTTATATTTTCTATATTTTGATCTTGACCTTTTTCTGTGGCTGTGAGGTAGATTGAATCTCCAATACTCTCTAGATCTACTCCAGAAGGTGCTCGGGATTTCTTAGTGCCTTCAAGAGTTCAGGTACTCAAGCGAATTTTGATTCAGTTCAATAAGGCCTAGAGTTGAAGTATTTAATTTTATTCAGAAGGGTTGCATTATTCTCTTGCCTTCAACTTTAAAGGGTAACAAAATTCAGTACTGACAATAGGTAGACTAAGAGGTCAATCCAAAGAGTTTCAAATAGATACTAAAATATGGGTTATGCATGAGTGATTAAGCTATACTTGTACCTTACTCTAAAACAGTCATTTGGGGATCTCTCTACCTGCAAAAGTGGTATAAACATAAGTTGGCATGTCTTTCATAAGATAGTATTAATTTGCTGCTATTTGTTACTTGGGATACGTTCTTTTAATTGTCTGCTTGTCTGATCCACTCTATCGTGTATTCTGAAGCCAGGAGCATTTTATGCTTTGCCCCAAAGTCCACAACTGTTTAAGCAAATGCTGATGGTCTCTGGTTTTGATAAATATTACCAAATTGCAAGGTTGTGCATCTCTCTGTCACTCAAATTGCAAGATTAAGCAAAAGATAATAGATCAATTGTGTGTTCCTCTTTTTACAGATGCTTCCGGGATGAAGATCTCAGAGCAGACAGACAACCTGAGTTCACACAGCTTGATATGGAGCTGTCTTTCGTTCCTTTGGAGGACATGCTGAGACTTAATGAAGACTTGATAAGAAAGGTTAGTTACACAGTTCAGTGATAAACATCCCTAACTTGGAAATGATACTGGATTTAACAGATGGGTAAGTTAATGTTAGGCAGCATGACTCATGGTCCATGAGGTGTCTCAAATGAGAGCTTCATGAATCATGACATCTTATTTTATGCCACTACTGTTACATCTGTTTCTTAAGCTTTTGAATTTGGTTTGACCAAGGCTTGACTATATATGTTACTTCTCTTTCAGGTTTTCTTAGAGATTAAAGGTGTTCAGCTACCAAGCCCTTTCCCAAGGCTTACATATGTTGAAGCCATGAATCGATATGGTTCAGATAAGCCAGACATCAGATTTGATCTGGAGTTGAAAGATGTAATTATCTCCCACCTTTGTAAATCTAGCAAGCGTTTGTAGTAAGCGTGTTATGATTTTGAATGCAGTAGGTTTATGTCTTACCGGATTTGGTATTAGAACTATAATTGATTCTAGAGATAATTGTAAAAATTACCCTGAGGTGTTCCTTTTTTGCAATTTGTACCCCCTCTTGCAATTATACAAAGTGCAAAAGCGTCATTTTGAAACAAATTTATACAAAGTGCAACAAAATGACAAGTTCAGTGCATTTTTTTTGCAATTATCAAAGAAGAGGGCTGCAAGTTGCAAAAAGTGATTACCTCAAGTTACTTTTTTGCAATTATCCCTTGATTCTATCTAATTTCCTCATAGTTAACAATAGAATAAACATAAATTTATTTCTAAGCAAGGCTTTGCTTATTTTTCATCAAAGTGAATCGAGCTTCTTTTGTCATATGCAACTCTTAAGTTTTTATTTTCTTCATTTATTTCAGGTATCTGATGTGTTTACAGAGACCCCGTTCAGGCTTTTTGCAGATACGCTGACAAGTGGAGGAATCATCAAAGCAATATGCGTGCCTTCTGGTGCTAAAAAGTATTCAAACACGGCTCTCAAGAAGGGTGATATTTATAATGCAGCTATCAAATCTGGAGCAAAGGGCTTGCCCTTCCTGAAAGTCTTGGATGACGGTAGGAACAATTCATTTACCTTTTCACCCTTTTCTGAATAGCAAGTATTTTTTTTACTGACAGGGTTATATTATTTATGTTTATAGGGCAGCTTGAAGGGATTCCTGCTTTAATATCGAGTTTTGATCCAACGAGTAAAGAGCAACTGTTCAGACGGCTCTCTGCTGATTCAGGTGACCTTATCTTGTTTTCCGTGGGCCCTCATGCGTCAGTTAATAAAACTCTGGACCGTCTTAGGTTATTTGTGGCCCATGACCTCGATTTGATTGATAGTGTAAGTTCATCATCTGCATTTCAGCTTCCTACATATGTAGTATCCAATTCAATATATGTGACAATAATTGTTTCTTCTTCAGTCCAAGGATTCGATTTTATGGATTACTGAGTTCCCAATGTTCGAGTGGAACGAGGAGGAGCAGAGGCTCGAGGTCTGTATGAAATGTTTCACTGTGATTGATTACTACATAAGTTATATATATATAGGGGCATAATCCGGTGTAAACCAAACCTTAAACTGTAAACCATTCCTGGATCTGGAACATTGGGTTCCTGAATCTGGAACATTGTGTGATTTTTCAATAATTAATTTTTCTACAACATATGTTCATCGTTCATGTTTCAGTAATTTTACTGAATTTCCCTTTTTATTGAGTTTCCTATTTATTTTTGCCTATTTAAGCTAAAAAATAGGAGGCATTAGATCTTACTCATTGGAGGACTCTAGATTGGAAAATCACACAACGTTTTAGATTCAAAAACTCAATAATCCAGGTTCAAGAATGGGTTTACAATTTACAACTTAAGATTGGTTTACACCCGATCGTGCCCCTATATATATGTGTGTGTGATTTGTTTTGTTCTTTGTAACTATGGTTCTGTCAGGCTTTGCATCATCCATTCACGGCCCCAAACCCTGAAGACATGGAAGATCTTTCCTCAGCTCGTGCCCTAGCATATGACATGGTCTACAATGGTGTAGAGGTGACTTATATTCTTTTGGGGAAACTAGGCACCCTTATGTTTTGATTACATACCTTTAGCTACCCAAAGTTTAAAAGTGTCCAATAAGGTATTATAAGTTTTGGTCATCCATCATTTACATGCTTTTATGAATTGGCCAGAGATCATTTACATGCTTTTATGAATTGGTCACATATCATTTACATGTCTTATGAATTGGTGACAGATCAATTACACTTGCTTTTAAGAATTGGACAATAAAGTAAAAGTGTCGAAAAGTTGACCAAAAATGCTTCTAATAAGTTACCATTACTTTGGGGTAGCTAAAGGTATGTGATCAAAACATAACGATAACTATTGGTAATTTCCCCTGTTCTTTACATCGATGACTGCTTGGATCATACATGTGTGGCTGTGTTCCTTTTTTACATGGCCTAACTCTTCATGCAGATTGGTGGAGGAAGCTTGAGAATATATAAGCGGGAGGTCCAACAAAAGGTTTTTGAAATCATCGGGATCTCTCCTGAACAGGCTGAAGCGAAGTTTGGGTATCTTCTGGAGGCGCTGGACATGGGCGCTCCTCCACATGGTATGCTACACTATGACATTGGCTTTGGTTTAATTTAAGTAAAGCATGAATGGAGTAGTTGGTGTTGTTGAATATTGTGTTTGTGGTGCAGGAGGGATTGCATTTGGGTTGGATAGATTGGTAATGCTATTGGCAGGCGCCAGTTCCATTAGAGATGTCATAGCGTTCCCAAAGACGACGACTGGGCGATGTCCGCTCACTCATTCGCCCTCGGAGGTGGATTCACAGCAGCTCCAATACCTTAACTTGCGGATATTGTAGCTTTGAAAACCAACTTCAGAGCTTACCTTTGCGTTATGATTTTGAGAACAAAGAGGATGCTTTTAACATTGTTGGCAGGACAATGTTTAGGAATGATATTTGAAAGCATGTGTTTTTCGTTTGAATTTTGTATTAAAAAAGATTTTGCTTATTTTGTATCTAGTTTTTGATCTCTAATTACTGTCCCAGTTCTCTTCTTAGATGTCCAGCTGTGGGACATAGAGTGAACAATCCTAATGCTATTCATGTTCAAATAATTATTGTATTTTTATTTGAAAATTAGATAAATAAGACATTTTATATTCAATATCGACGTCTTTAATCAAAATTAACAAAAATTCAAATTTTCTTATAAATTATTAAGAAATCTACCCTGAATATGGCCCGACTCGGTCTCGTGTTGCGAAACTATCACGAACTAACTCTATCATAGCAATTAGGTTTTTTTCCAAGTTATGCAATTTCTTGTTTTTTCTTGAATCTGGGATGTTGATTTTGGGAGGATATTTTGTTGGAGGGGCCGAGTATTGTGAATGCTAATATCTTAAAAATACATGACATGACATGTGAAAGCATGAATGATGGGGACTCTTAACTCTATTATTGGAGGGAAGAGTGATCTTATCCTCGTGTTTGTCACTGAGGTAACAAGACTATTACTCAGAAAGATGCAGTGTATATATATGATAATCTCTACGGAACGGGATGAAGAAGAAGATACTACAAGTTTAGTAGCATGTAGACCATATCATGGGCAAGGTGGGATGATTATTGATAATAGGGGTAACTTGATATCATAACGATGGATTAATGTTTATCATTAGATCATATCTCTGGGAAACGCGTGTTCTTACATCAAAACGGTTGACTACGAAATGTGACGTATTCCATCCGTAAAGTAGACGATCGTTAAGTGAAAAAGCGAAATAATAAAGTTGCCTTTAATAATTTACGAAAATCTGTTATGACTTCAAAAGAAAAAGATCAATTAGGATTATGAGATTTCCCATTTCTTTTTCTAATACTTCTTTAATTTTGGACTAATGACTTGTTTTTTTTACTTTCAGAGATGAACATTTCTGGTAAAATCAAAATTATATTTTTTTCACTAAATCTTCTTTAAACATCATCTCTTTCATGAGAATATATATCAAACACAACATCAAAATTCATAATATAAAATGATTATTAATATGTTCAATCTAAAACAAGCCAATAATCTTTGGGTCCAAAACTTAAGTTCTTAAAAAAGAAATACCGGTACTTTTCTATAGTCTAGAACTCATGAAATTAGGATTCCAATCTTGAATTCTTCCATCCTTAACTAACCTCATACATAGACTCAAAATCAAAATCACATATTTTTTTTTATCTTTCCCATTAAATTGGATCAATAAAAACTAAAGCTTCACAATTCATTTCTTCGAAAAAAATAAATCAAATTTTGTCCATAAACCTGAAAACTCACAAGTTGTTTTATTAAAAAAAACATAAAGAAGAAGAACAAGAGAGATTAATAATAATAAAAAAGTTACATGTCATTTACCATATATTTTGATAGTTTGTAATAGTTTGTGACAGTATACCGTTATGATTTAAAGGGGTAATTTGGTATTTAAAAAAAATTAGAGGTCATGCGCACTGCACATGACCGACTACTAACATTTTCTATCATTTATCAAGGATTTTGATAGTTTATAATAGTATCCGATAGGTGACCGTTATAACAAGAAACAAGTTCGATTAGAATTGTGATATAAGAATTGATCATAATACAATGAGACTACCTAAGATTTTCCCTCCATAATACAAATACAAATACAATCAGATAAAAGATAAGTCATATCATCTCAACATCAAATAATTTAATTAAAATTTTGAACGAGAGTAGATTTAGGTATCTTTTTCTTTTTGAAATTTCAAATGTATCGTTAAATTTATTTCATACCCAACCGAAAACACGGACATGCTATATATCCAATCGCAAAAGCTTGAATGAGGTTTCTTTTGCTCCTTTTCATACGAAAATGAGGCTTTAGGCAGTCAATCGAGGGCTTCAAATTTGCAAATGGTCAAGATCTCTTTGGAATTAGGTTCACGTCATCTCCAAGAAAATAATCTATACCTTACTTTAATGTAATAAAACCACCCCATTTCATGCGCAAACTTACCGATTTCCCTTGCTTGCCGACTGGGTAGGACCGTGACAGGCCACGCCGCGTCATTGTCTTCGAACATTTTCTCTTTTCTCTTGCATTATTTGGTACAAAATTGGTAATGGTCTCTTATACTTAATTTTCTCTCCAAAATATAGAAAAGAAGAACTATTGATATGTATTATACGGGTGATCAACATTGTAATTACACAACTCTGCTTTTCAAAAACAAAAATTACACATCTCTGTTCTGTTTAGACATCTAAGGTCACATAGAACATGTCCACTAATACGACCATATTCACACGTTTTATATTACTAACAAGTGTTGTGAACAAAACAAAGGTAAATGAGTCCAAACAACAAAACCTGAAGCACAACTCGACAATCTAGCCGGCTATTTTTACCGACAAAATTGCGATTTTCAAGGCGAGGACTTCCGGGCGGAGGCGTAGTTATTGACAAGAGCCAATGCATTGCTCGTCAGATGGGAAATTCTCAGGATCCGTTTCCTTACGATTCTCTTGACCCGCCCGTTCATGGCCCGACCCGCGAACCCGTCCATGCAGGTGTCCTCGTCCGTCAAGGCCGCACTCACCCACGTCTGGATATCCCCCATCTGGCTCCAGAAGTCGGGTCCCCTGACCCGACCCAACTCGCCTATCGACATCCTCAGCTCGTCCACCGAGTCCGCCACCACCTCCACGCAGTCCGCCACGGCCCCCGCCTCTCTGGGCTTAAGC